>SKCR01042585.1:0-123331 GCA_019454045.1 Zanthoxylum bungeanum
TATTTATATTAGGGTTAGGGTTAATTTTGCATAAGAACAAATTAACCTAAACTCCAGATATGAATATAAGATGTTACTCTTGAAAAAGAACCTTGGCCACTTTCTCATTTTTCATTGAGATTGAAAAAGATAGAATTAAGAGAAAACATTGAGGAAAATTTTCTCAATGAAATTTTACACAAGTGAGTTAAATCGAGCCCACTTTCACGAATTTTTATTGGTGAGTCATAACACGGAAAATCGAATGATAGACCCAATTTATCACTAGAACTTACGGCAACAAAGGATGAAGAATCATTCTTGTTATTTTGAAGCAAAGTGACGCACTCCCAATAACAAATCAACAAGCAACTCACGCATCATCATCACCATGTAAATTGTTAAAGTCATGTGTCATCACAAGCTAAATTTTATTTAGCAAATAACACACTTCACATGACAAGTCATGCACCATCAATCAATTGGACGTGAGCAATCAAATGGCCACGTAGAAGACCAAAATGGAGGCAAAGTGTTGTGACGAACATGTGTGCTTTATACATTGATGATCAAAAGCTATTAAGTCAAAAAGCAGTAAACATGGATAATCACGCTAGAGCAAAGTGGGACTTATGCTGCATAGGTTTTGGAAGTCAAACAGTCACAGCCGAATGCAATTTTCAAGACATTGCTACTTTTGTTTGGTGGTGCGCGTGGATGGCTTTGATTTTCAATTCAGTTTCGGCAGTAACAATAAAAGATAGATGGAAAAAAAATTTCAAGGTTGATCTGGGGTCAAAAGTGTTTCCGTTGTGCGAGGAGCCATTCTCGTGAAGAGTTTGCGAGATTGATTCCTACATGAACCTACATCCAAAGTAAAATTGGTGTGGGAGGGGAGGGAGGGGGGGTCAGATATTTTGAAAGACCTGGTGAGTGAACATTAACAAAGAAAACAATATGAATCATTTTGATGTATGTGAAAAGTGTAATACAAGATAAATTTTCTTTAAACTTGAAAACACACTAATCTGAAATATATATGTAAAAAAAGATACATATAGAAAATCTGCTATCATGAAAAGTCTCATCAGTTTCGTGCTCTAGGGGCGTAAAACCTACCTAGCGGGACCCAACACCGCGTAGGTAGGGGAGCATGAACATGAACATGCGAGAACCTATGAAGGTGATCAATGCCCCATGAGGCAACATGAGTGAAATCAGGACGCTAAACATGAGGGAACGACTTGATACTGGCAATTTGAAAACATATATCTAATACTCATAACATGCTAAACTAGTATAAATAATCATGTAAAGCATATAAGTTAGCTTAAAATTTGTAAGATGTCTTAAAACATATTTATTACTGAGCATGTGGCTAAGCTGAGAATTCATAACATCATGATTTTATCAATTTGAAGCGTATCTAAAAATATGTATAACTTTCATAATCTAAATTTGTTCATAGTAAAAAACTAAAAGCTCAAAAATAATAAAACATGTATTGTACCGAAAGCATAAAATTATGGCCTAAAACATGAGACATAAATCTTGAAGGCATATTCTTACATCTATCAAAATTTTCAACTGAAAGTAAATAAATATATAATATTCTGATATATAAAAGAAAAATTAGCATTCACTCACGGTACTAGCGGGAATTCCTACTCATGAGCTGACAATGGAACTGACTGGGACTTCCTACGTGGAACTGGTAGGATCTATAAATATGTAACCGAAATATGGTTAAAACACTAAAATATTTATGATACTAAACGTGTTTGTGTAATGATGTGAGTATCTATACTGATAAAGAAACCTTAGAACACTATCTGACATCTTAGGGCGGGATTTGGAATGAGCTGAGATTGATCTTGGAATTGGCTTTACGTCGTAATGCATGATGGTGCGTGTCGCGACCTCCATCCTGAAGTTTCACGCATCACGACGCGACCTATTTAGAGTCGCAATGCCCATTAGGCAAAAATCATGTCAGAGAGTTCTTAATGGAGTCGCGTCGCGACGTTAGCCTGAATCCAGGGCTGTGCAACAACACCTCATAGCCAACTCCCTATGCAAAATCAACACCACATCAAGCCTACACCACACGTACTTCATTTGGATAAACCTATCCACCAACAATCTTGAATAATAAATTAAATCCAACACATATAAACATAATACATCATTTAATCATCCTACCATGCTTAACTCTTAATCATCCATCAATCTTAACAAAATATCCATGAAACCAATTCTTACTTATAGCCATACTCAAACATAAAAATTCCCCACCTATAACAACCCTAAGTTCGGCCATGGTGACCCACCTTCAAGGTTTTGAGTTCTCATCAATTCAATGCACTATCCATGATTTAAAACCACTAAATGCATCCATAGTCATCCTATCATGCTCCATCATGCCAAAAGAGTTCATGAAAGCCTAAAATTCTCCTTAAATTCGAAATTTCAAGTGAATAGTGCATGATGGATTTCAAAATAAAGAGGGGAAAGAGTGAAAGAAGCTTACTTGTCTTGTGTATAGCTTGAGGAAGCCACAAATTTCACCATATACTAACATTGACTTGGTTCTTATGCAAATTTGGAAAAATGTACAACATGAAAATTGTAGATCTTTGTCTAAGTTTTCTAAAGATATAAAGATCACCGAAATTGGACATTGGGAGGCCAAGGTATGACCAAAATACTAAAGATCATCTAATACAAGATAAAAAATAGTTGCGTACCAGAACTGTAAATAATTTTTCAAATGTCCAAACAAAATTTTCACGAGTGTAATCGTACTCTTAAGTGATTTTATATTACATATTACGTCACAAATGACAAAATAAACATTAAAATTTACGCTGTAATTATTGAGGTGTTAAATAGAAGTGGCTAAACCAAAGTTGAAATCTGAGGTTGTGGTGCCTATGACTAGAGATGTGCAGTGTTTCAAGTGTAATGGAAAAGGTCCCCTTGTATCACAATACCCTAACAAACATATTTTGATAACTAGGTATGATGGCTAGTTAGATTCCACAAATAGGGAGCCAGAAGATGAGAAACCAACTTTGGAGGTTGCGAGAGATAGAGGTGATATGTATCCACCTAGAGTTGTGACATCATGTCAAGAAAGGTGTTGATCATCCAAGAGGTTAGAGAAGAGGATAAGGATCAACAGCTTAATATCTTTCACACTCGATGTGTGGTGAATGACAATGTTTGATTTATTGTTATTGATAGAGGGAATTACGCTAACCTTGTAAGTATATACATGATTGAGAAGTTGGTGTTGCCTACGATTAAGCATCAAAATCCTTACACCTTACAGTGGATGAATGATTGCAGGATGGTCAAGGTGAAAAAGTAGGTGTTGGTGAGCTTTAGCATTGAGGGTTATGAAGATGAAGTTCTGTGTGATGTGGTGCCAAAACAAGCTTGTCATATGTTATTGGGTAGACATTGGCAGTACGATAAATGGGCTTTGTATGATGGTTTTCAAAATAGGTATTTCTTCAACCTCAAGGGAAAGCCTTTCACTTTGATTCCCTCGAGTATAGTTGAGGTGCATGAGGAGCAGAGGGGAATAAGGAAAAAAAAGGGAAAAGACAAGTATATATGATGGGCCTAAAAGTGAAGGGGAGGCTGTGAGCCTGTGAGTGGTGACGATAAAAAAGAAGTTGAAGAGGCTGTGTGTGTTGGGAAGGAAAGAAGTGAAGATGTGAGTATTTGTGGGAAAGAAAAAATGGGTGTATAGAAGGACAAAAAAAAAAGGTTAGGAAGGGAAGACTTTATTCTAACACTTTTTGTTTGATTTATGTGCCTATTTTGTAGGAACATTAGTCTCGCATTGTCACTCCTAGAGACATTAAAGATTTGAGGACGAAACTGTATATATAAGAGAGAATGACACGATTTATGGATCCAATCCACCTCCAATTCCTAAAAAGATGTCCAAGAAGAAATTCAAGCCTAATGATATCAAGCCAAGTGCGAGTAAAAGTGGATTCAAGTGTATCACGCCTAATAATAGCATGAAGAAATCCAAGAATTATAAGAAGAGAGACCTCCGAGGCTAAGAGAGTTTGTTGTTGGCTAAATATGACCTTAATTTTATTAGTTTGTTATTTATTTCAAACATTATCTTATTGGTTTGTAATTCCTAATTAGGTCTTAGCTTCCTAATTTGGTTTCATGGTTCATTGTCTTGCAAGGAAAGTTACATGTGTCCTAATTAGGAAGGATAGTTAGGTTAATTATTCAATTACAAAGTTGAATTAGTTTACTACTATTTGGAACATTAACGTGAGTGGTTAGGGGCGTGAGTTAGTGGTCATTCACGTGAAATAAGAGTTAGTTCTTTAGAAGTTGTCGTTGACGTAAAATAGGGTTTTCGGCTTCATTTTGATCTTTTAATTATATTAAAATTAAGGTTCACATGTGCTATTTAAACATACTTTTGAGCAATAAAATAAGGACATTTGTGCCATAAAAAACCAAAAACCAACGTGAGTTTTCCTTGGTGTTGCCGTGAGTGTCACCAAACCAAGAAGATATATTTTTGGCAACATTGTGGCGTGTCTTGCCATTCAAGAGTATTCAAAGAACCATCGAGGGTTTCCAAGCGCATAGATTCTTGAAGGTTTTAGATGTGTTGGAACTTGGAAGAAGCTTGTTCCTACAAACCTAAAATTTCGGTTCTTGGGGTTTCATTTTCGTGTTAAATCACATCATAAAGTCATTGTAAATCCTGTTGAGGATGATTCACTACATTTGGAACCAATCACGCGAAAGAAAGTACTAATAGCGGCAAAAATTATTCATAATTTTCTGTTGCAATTCAAGAAAATGATACCTGAGTTTTAAATGCAATGACAAAAGTTGAAGATAAAATCCACCTAAATTTAAATTTTAAGAAAAAAAATAACAATAGATTCATATTTTACTAAATTATCCTAATTATGTTTGTAATTTTAGAGAATTATTAATTTATAATATTGATGAGACTATAAATTTATATAAGGATCTTCCTAAAAATTATTATCTTATTAATTTATCAAAATTATTAATTTTATAAATTGGCCCAAATTGAAAGAGGAAAAGAAATTATTTTAGAAAGATTATTAACTTATCGAGTATTAATTTATGGAGATTCAACTGTTAGACAATAATTAATGTGATAAAAAAGAGATGAGATTAAATATGGGTGATTTACCATATGTGGATCTGACCCGGCCCGGCACATATACACAACCCTACAAGAAGAGCCATACGTATATATTTTTTCACACAGAGACATTCTCGTTCTCTTCTTCTCCTCTTTGCGTTACTCAGACACCAAAAGAAAGAAGCTCCAATTTTATGCAACTCGTCTCTTCTCGATCTTCTTCTATTCGATTCCTTTCTTTGTTTCGCCGCCATCGCTTAAAGTTAGCGCTCTCTCTCTCTATGTTTGTGCTATTTGCATATGTAAAAATGATTTCATGTAATAGTTAAAATGTGTATATTAAGGCTTAAAGAGAAGAACATTTGGGGTTTTATTTTTCCTGATCAGGATTTTTTTGGTTTACTACAATTTAATTGGAAAATTTCGTACTTAGCATGTGTTGATTATTCTGTGTTAGCGAACTGATTCTTTGGTTATGGATTTGGAATCAGGTTGTAGAGACTTCAAGACTTTTTAGATTAAGCTATAAAATTATTTGAAAGAAAATCATAGATTTCGATGGGTCGGAAGAAGGCAGCAGCAAGAGACGAAGAGACTTTGCCTGCGGCGGCGGCGGCTCTGGGCGGTGGTAAAGCGAGGAAGAAGGTTGTTCTTATTGATGATGATGAGTATTCTATTGGTACTGAACTTACTGAGGAGCCGCAAGAAGAGAAGGCTGTGAATAATAATAATAATAATAAGAAAGGGAAAAAAGGGAACCAGAAGAATTTGCAGTCTGAAGATGATGATTCTAAGGAGGATGAGGGGGAGGAGAATGATGAGGAGATTGTGTTTACTGGGAAGAAGAAGTCGAAAGGGAAAAAGAGTGGGGGTAATAATGTTTTTTCTAAGTCGGCTTTTGAGTTACTTGATGGAGCAGATAAGGAGGAGGAGGAGGAGGATGATGATGGTTCAGGGGATAAAGATAGCGAGGAAGAGGATGTTCCTGTCGTGAGCAAAGGTAAACCAAAGGGAAGTTCAAAGAAGGGTGGGAATAAGAGTGGCAGTTTGTTTTCAGCATCAGCTTTTGGCGCAATTGATGGTGGTAGTGAAAGTGAGTTGATTGATAATGAGATTGATGACATGGTGGAGAATAAGTCAAAGAAGGGTGGCAAGAAGAAGAGCGGTAAGAGTGGATTTTCAGCCGCTGCTTTCGATCTGCTTGGTGATGAAAGTGAGGAAGAGAATGAGAAGAAAGGTGAGGATGTGCAGGAGGACAAAGATGAAGAAGATGAACCTATTATTTTCACAGACAAGAAAAAGAAGTCAAAGAAGGGTGGCAAGAAGAAGGGTTCTACTTTTGATCTGCTTGACTATGGAGATGAGGATGAGGATGAGAATGAGAAGAAAGATGAGGATGTGAAGGAAGACAACGACGAAGAAGATGAACGTATTACTTTCACTGATAAGAAAAAGAAGTCAAAGAAGGGTGCCAAGAAGAAGAGTTCTGCTTTTGATCTGATTGACAATGAAGATGAGGGTGAGAATGAGAAGAAAGACCAGGATGTGAAGGAAGACAAAGATGAAGAAGATGAACCTATTACTTTCACGGACAAGAAAAAGAAGACAAAGTCTTCAAAGAAGACTGGTAAAGTATTGCTTGATGAGGAAAATGTTGTTGAAGATGCTTTTGTAGTAACTGATGTTTCAGGTGAAGTTGACAAAGTGCAACAAAAAAATGGAAAGTAGTAATGTTGAATCCAATGCTTCTAAAGCTAGTAAAAGAGAAGTAGTGGCAGAAATTTCAAAGAATAAGAAGAAGAAGGAGAAGTCTAAGAGTGGAAGGACAGTTCAGGAAGAGGATGATTTGGATAAACTTCTTGCAGAGCTTGGTGGAGCTTCTACTCCACAAGAGAAAGTTCAGGTGCAGCCTCCTGAACGGTTGCACCACACCAGATGCGGCTGATGAGAAGGGAGGTGAAGAAGAAAAAGAGGAGTCTGCTGCAGCAAAGAAGAAGAAAAAGAAGAAGGAGAAGGAAAAGGAGAAGAAGGCAGCGGCAGCTGCAGTAGCAGAAGATAAACAGGAGGGGAAAACTGAAGCTGTAGAAAGCAAAAAGAATGATGGGAAGAGCAAGGGACCAGAGAAGAAAATGTCGAAGCAAGTTAGGGAGATGCAGGAAGCACTTGCTAGACGAAAAGAAGCTGAAGAGAGAAAGAAAAGGGAAGAGGAGGAAAGGTTAAGGAAGGAAGAAGAGGAGCGAAAGAGGCAAGAAGAACTTGAGAGGCAAGCAGAAGAGGCTAAGCGTAGGAAGAAGGAAAAAGAAAAGGAGAAGCTTTTGAAGAAGAAACGGGAAGGCAAGCTTTTAACTGGCAGGCAGAAGGAAGAAGCACGTCGGTTGGAGGCTTTGAGGAACCAGTTTCTGGCTAACGGTATTACCCTTCCCACTGGTGACAAGGAAACTGCACCAAAACGACCCAAATATCAGACAAAAAAGAAATCATCTCACCATCAAGCGAATGGTGCTGAACCTGTTAAGGAGGAGAGCATAGAACCAAAAGATAAAGATAAAGAGAAGCAAGAAACTATGTTGGAGATGGATGTTAGGGAAACAGAAAAAGTTGAAGATGGGGAATCATCGACTGTGGAAGAGAAACCAGATATTGCTGATGCTCCGAAGGAGAATGGAGTGGAAGAAGAAGAAGATGATGATGATGAGGACTGGGATGCAAAGAGCTGGGATGATGTTAATCTTAATGTCAAAGGGGCATTTGATGACGAAGAGCCTGATTCTGAGCCTGAAAGTCTGGTGAATAAAGAGATGAAGAGTGCTATACCATCTCCACATGATGAAGGTGAGGTTTTATTGTTCTGTATTCCATCAAGTTGCTATTGGTTGTTTCTTTATCCGTATGGTAATATTTTTGTTTTCAGCTGCCAAGTCATCTGTTGCTGTCCAGAAAGCCATTCCTGAGCAGCCAGTGAAGAAGTCTCAGGACGCTGCGACCAGGAAGAAAGATGCTGCTGAAAAAGATAAAGCACCAGAACCAGATGCCATGGCTACCCCAAATCAGGCTAAAGAAAACCTTCGTTCTCCAATCTGCTGCATTATGGGCCATGTTGATACTGGTAAAACAAAGCTACTGGATTGTATCCGAGGTACTAATGTACAGGAAGGTGAGGCTGGTGGCATTACACAACAGATTGGTGCAACATATTTCCCTGCTGAGAACATACGTGAGAGAACTAGGGAATTGAAAGCTGATGCGACATTGAAGGTCCCAGGTTTATTGGTTATTGATACTCCTGGTCACGAGTCTTTTACTAATCTAAGGTCACGAGGTTCAGGGCTTTGTGACATCGCTATTTTGGTTGTTGACATTATGCATGGCTTGGAGCCACAAACCATAGAATCATTGAATCTTTTGAAAATGAGGAATACGGAATTCATCGTTGCATTAAACAAGGTAAGAATCAGTTTCTAGGGGAACTGATTTTCCTTTCCCTTTGTAACTTAATATTTACTTTCAATTTTTTTACTGTTTAATTTTCTAGGTGGACAGACTCTATGGGTGGAAAACTTGCCGCAATGCACCTATTGTGAAAGCAATGAAACAACAATCTAAAGATGTGCAAACCGAATTTAACATGAGGCTTGTACAGGTGACATAAGCCATTTCTCTCATTATTAGTTTTAATAGTTTGTCGATTTTGTTTATGTTTTCTTATTTGTGCTATTGTTTGATTTGGCAGATTATAACTGAGTTTAAGGAGCAAGGAATGAATACGGAATTATACTACAAAAATAAAGAGAGAGGAGAAACTTTTAATATTGTACCCACCAGTGCTATTAGGTGTGATTTGGACTCTATCTCCAGGCTTTTCAGAACTTCATTTGCATGATTGTTAGCTGCAAAATATTTAATTAATTTTTTGGTTTTTGTCCTAATATATTGAGTTTGTGGTGTTGCAGTGGCGAAGGCATCCCAGATTTGTTGTTATTGCTGGTTCAATGGACTCAGAAAACGATGGTTGAGAAATTGACATTCAGAAATGAAGTGCAGGTTTGATTTCTTGCATTTGGTGCTTGGTTAGTTGAATGATATCCCATTGCAGAGTATGAGGAGTCTTATTGGCTGATTGATCTTTCTGTCAGTGTACGGTTTTAGAGGTCAAGGTAATCGAAGGCCATGGGACAACAATTGATGTCGTGTTAGTTAATGGAGTGCTTCATGAAGGAGATCAAATTGTTGTTTGTGGCTTGCAGGCAAGGATCTGAAAAAAATTTCAAAGAAAATATGGTAACAATGTTGTTTTTAGTTTCTCTCACTAATAAATTTGATTATTTAGGGCCCTATTGTCACCACAATTCGTGCCTTATTGACGCCCCATCCAATGAAGAAACTCCGTGTTAAGGTAAGGATCTCTACCGGGACTCCTACTTTTCGAGTATGGAATGGTATGTTGTTGGTATGCAATTGAAGAAGTAATTTTGTCCCCCTTTTTGGTATTTTTCTACACTCGTTGAAACTGATGTTTACTCTTGCTGAACAGGATAATGAAAGCTTTTACATTCTTGTTTCATTCACTTAAAACCTAGATCATTAAACCCATTTTGGAAATCTGTCAATTGATTGCCCTGTGTGTCACTTTCTGGTTATGAGGTTGCAGTGTCATGCCATTAAACTCATTGTACTTTAGTTCCAGTTTTATTGGCTTATATCCGTGACAAAACAAGTTCAGTTGAGTTGTAATCTGTCGTGAAGATTGGTATGCAATTGGACTGGTTTTGCCTGCTGTGCTTCTGACTTCTGTTAGTGCTGCGTTCTTCCTCTGGTTCGAACATCTGCGTTATTGCTGCGTAACTGCGTTGGTCAACAGGTTCGAACATTGGCGTTAGTGTTGGGTTTGTTAAATAGTGCGAACGGGTTGCGTTAGTGTACCGTTCTTATTTGGGTTCGAACGAGCGTATTCCAGTGAGCAGTCGTTCGATTCCCGTTTCTTTGGGGTTCGAACACTGTCATTCCAGAGAGCTCCCGTTTGAGTTTCGTTTCCATTTCGTTCGAACGGCTTTTGCAGTTTTCACCTCGCGTTCGAATCACGTTCTTCGTGCGTTCGAACGGATAGCGCATTTTCTGTTTTAATGATGCGCCCTTTTTAACCTGTTGGTGCCCCTTCTAAACCCTACATATAAAAAGAATGCTCAGCCCCCAAATTCTGTGGAAAAAACACATTACCCAAGAGCCCTTGCCTTTGTTTTTCCCTTTAGTTTGAAAATCTCTCCCTAAGATTATATCTTATTTCTTGAGTGATTTTCTTGTTTATTCAAATGACACCATACACACATAACTACCTGTTAGATTGAATCCATTGAGGCTTCAGAAGGTTTGAAGGAAGTTGCTTGGTGCATGCTCGAGGAGTTCCTTGGGTGATTATGGTTGTGGGTTAAGAGTCGGCAAAGTTGTTGCTCTAGGTCTTTTCACCATCTCTGTAAGTTTTTCTCTTATAGTGGATTTGGGTGGTAGCCTATACCCGGAGTGGTTTTTTACTCTAACGAGTTTTCCACTTCGTAAACAAATCTCATTGCCTTCTTTTACTTTCACTGCCTTTTTACTTGTGAGATATTTGTTTTGTGTTTGAAGTAATTTATCTTATCTTGGTTGATTATTCTTCCATTGTGTGTTCTCTATTCGAAACGTGTTTTGAATAGTGTAGAAATTTTTATTTCCGCTTGTTACACCTATTCCCCCCCATAGGTGTGTTGGGTCAGAACTTTAGTATTTTCAATTGGTATCAGAGCTTGACATCGATCCTTGACCCTTTTCCTAATGGAAAGAAGTCAACCTTTGAACTGCCCCCCATTCTTTGATGGGACTGAATATTCCCATTGGAAAGTTCGTATGAAGGGATTCCTAAAGTCCCTAGACGAGAGAGTTTGGATGTCGGTGGAGTATGGATGGAAACCACCTGTTGTTACTGTAGAAGGAGTTACCTCTCCAAAAGACAAACTCTCTTGGTCCAAGGATGAGTTTGAGGAGTGCAATAGGAATAGTAAAGCACTCAATGCTATACATGGCGCAATTTGTACGTCTGAATTTAGAAGGGTTTCTATGTGTGAAGTTGCTAAGGATGCTTGGGACATTTTGGCAACTGTTCACGAAGGTACATCGTCCGTCAGGAACAATAGATTACAAGATCTAGCCACTAGATTTGAAATGGCTAGGATGAAAGAGGATGAAACCTTTGATGAATTTTATGCTGAAATAAATGACATCGTCAACTCTAGTTTTAACTTAGGAGAAATTATTCCCACCAGTCGTATTGTTAGAAAAATTCTTAGATCTCTCCCTGAAAAATTTCTTCCTAAGATCACTGCTATAGAGGAGAGCAAAGACGTGGATAAGCTGAAACTAGATGATCTTGTAGGTAATCTTCAAATCTATGAGAGCAAACTTCCTGGTTTTAGAAAGACCAAAAATATAGCCATGAAATCTGTGAAAGTTGAAAAACGTGAAGAGTCTGATGATGACAAAGCTTCATCCCTTTCAGATGCTGACATGGTCATGTTTGTGAAAAGGTTTAAGAAATTCTTGAACCCTAAGAAAAATGACAATAATCCTGATAAGCGGTGGACTGAGAAACCTAGAGACAATAACAATCGGTATAGGACAGGTAGGAAAGATAATAGAGAAGAGAAGGATAAGAAATCTCAATCTATTAGGTGTCATGAGTGTCAAGGTTTTGGTCACATTCGTGCTGAATGTCCCACTTTCCTGAAATCGAAAGGAAAGAAAGCCATGGCTGTGTCTCTATCTGATGATGAAGAAGGAGATGAGGAATATTCTGATGACTCAGAATCAGAAAGAAATTTCTCTCACATGGCTTTTACCTGTAGTGTGGATGGCCTAGAAGAAGGAAGCTGTCAACGAAAAGTTGGAGAGATCTGAGTGTTTTGAACCAAGTGACTCTGAAGGTGAGGATGATATTCAGACCGCTTTTACTGAATTGTTCAATGAGAGTTTGAGCATCAAACAGTCAAATGCTGAAATAACCAAACAACTCAGAGAGACTGAACTCGAAAGAAATGAGGCACAATTCAAACTTGAAAAGAATCAGATTATTGTTGCTGATCTCAAAGAAAGAAACAAGGGACTGGAAGCTAGGATCAAGATGTTGGAAAGAGAACTTGAACAGACTCAGTCTAAATTGTCTGCCTTCTCGTGTGGGTCCCAAAAGATTGATCATATGATAGGGCTAGGTGTGTCCTCTGGTGACAAGAGAGGTCTAGGTTATGCTAAGACTGATGACAATAGTGCCTCCTCTTCCAAAACTGTTTTTGTTCCTGCTAAAAACTCGAGTGCCAAACCTGTTAGAGAAGTTTTCCCTAGAATATCAGGTGATCATTCTGTCACCATAAACAACTCTACTGATGATCAGCCAAAAGTCTCTAATGCTCAACCTAGGTTTGTTCCCACATGTCACTATTGTGGCAAAACTGGTCACACCCGACCCAAGTGCTTCAAGCTCAGAAAGAACAACACTAGACCTAGGAAGACCTCTCACCAAAAAGACTCTAGCTCGTTAGCTCAACAGGTTTTTGAACTTGCTCGTCAGACCAAAGTCATTAGTGAAAAATTAGCCCTGTTGACCAGGAACTCTGAATCTAATAAAGATCTCAGACAGGTCTGGATTAGAAAGGAAGAATGCTATGTTGCTCACATAGCCCTCAAGGCTAGGGACAATCAAATGTGGTACCTTGATAGTGGATGCTCCAGACACATGTGTGGAGATAAAGCTATGTTTGCATCGCTCGAAGAAACCATGACTGGAAATGGAATGTTTTGACCTTATGGGTAAAGGACTCCTGGTCTTCCTGTTCTTGATGATGTACTGTATGTGGAAGGACTGACTGCAAATTTGTTGAGTATTAGTCATTTCTGTGACACTGGTCTAGATGTTAGTTTTAAGAAGAAAACATGTTCTGTGTTTAATGGCCAAGGCGAGTGTATTATTAAAGGTCTCAGAACTGCCAACAACTGTTACGGAATCTTCGTTGGTCAATCCTCAGTTTGTAATGCTGTTCATTTAGATGAAATTGACTTGTGGCATCAAAGGTTAGGACACATAAATTACCACGACCTGTCTAAAGTTTCAAGACGAAACCTCATTGTTGATCTTCCTAAATTAGGAAAGAAAGGTAATCCTGTGTGTGGTCCATGTCAATTGGGAAAACAGACGAGAACTAAACACACTAATGTCTCTCACATTCTCACTAAAAGACCTTTAGAACTTCTCCATATGGATCTTATGGGTCCGTCCAAGTCTGAAAGTCTTGGAGGTAAAAAATATATTTTGGTTGTTGTGGACGATTTTTCAAGATACACTTGGATTGATCTCCTACGGGAAAAATCTGAAGCTGCTAAAATCATCCAGATCTTGTGCAGGAGACTGATGATTGAGAAAGATTTGAATATCTCCAGGATTCGGACTGATCATGGTCGTGAGTTCCAAAATTCTAGCCTCGGATCCTTCTGTACCGACAAGGGTATTAAACAGGAGTTCTCTGCTCCTATCACTCCTCAGCAGAATGGTATTGTTGAGAGGAAAAACAGAGTTATCCAAGAAATGGCTCGTGTCATGATTCACAGCAAAGGAATTGCTTTGCACTTTTGGGGAGAAGCTGTGTGCACAGCATGTCACATTATTAATCGTGTTTTCCTGAGACCTGGAACTGACAAGACTCCATATGAAATATGGAATGATAAGAAACCTACTGTCAAATACTTCAAAGTTTTTGGTAGTACTTGTTATATTCTGAGAGATAGAGAAAATCTTAGTAAGTTTGATGCCAAAAGTGATGAAGGCATACTCTTAGGGTACTCGCAAAACAGCAGAGCCTATAGAGTGTTCAATAAACGTACTCGTACGGTTATGGAAACTATAAATGTGACTGTGAATGATGCTGAATGCAGCTCTGACAATGATAAGGAATTAGTCCCTGTTGTTGACAGGAATGATAAAACTGCTGATATTGGATCCCCTGACAACACGACTGCTCCTGATCGCCCTGAGGGATGCAATTCTCCAGACAATGATAAATCTCGTGAACTGGTCCCTTCCTCTCGTGTTAAGCTGAACCATCCTAAAGAGAATGTCCTGGGAGATGTTTCTGAGGGATTGAGACTTCGTGGGAGATTGATCAATCAATTATCATTTGCTTGCTATGTGTCTCAGATTGAGCCGAAAAAGGTTGAAGAGGCTCTCTTGGAAGAAAGCTGGGTGAATGCTATGCATGAAGAACTAAATCAATTCACTCGAAATGATGTCTGGTACCTTGTTCCTCGACCCAAGAATTCTGATTGGAACCAAATGGATTTTCAAGAACAAGACTGATGACCAGGGTACCATAACTAGAAACAAGGCTCGTCTGGTGGCTCAAGGCTACACTCAGGTCGAAGGAATAGATTATGATGAGACATTTGCTCCTGTGGCCAGGTTAGAGTCTATTCGTATTCTCTTCTTGCTGTTGCGTGCAGTATGAAATTCAAACTCTACCAAATGGATGTTAAAAGCGCATTCTTAAATGGCTTTCTTCAAGAAGAGGTTTATGTAGAACAACCTAAAGGATTTGTGGATACCAATCATCCTGACTCCGTCTATAGGTTGAAGAAAGCTCTATATGGTCTCAAACAGGCACCTAGAGCTTGGTATGACCGTCTCACTGGTTATCTGTTAGATCATGGCTACTCTCGAGGGGGAGTTGACAGAACTATGTTCATTCGAAAGGTCGATGGCATAATCATTATTGCTCAAGTGTATGTTGACGACATCGTCTTTGGTTCACCTCGTGACTCTCTTGCTCATGAGTTTGCCAACGCCATGACTCGAGAATTTGAAATGAGCATTGTGAGAATTTGTGAAGGAAAAATTGTGTATTAAAATTGCTTGATATAAAACTTACAATGAGAGGCCTTTATATAGGCATTATACAACTACCATATTAAATACATAACAGCACAACTACCAACTACACAATTAATGCTTGGTTGAATATAATCTAACAATAAATACTAATTAGCTTCTCAACTAATTCCAACACTCCCCCTCAAGCTGGGCATACATTTGTATGCACCAAGCTTGTTACAGATGAAATCAGCACAAGAACCATAGAGAGACTAGGGGTTTAAAAGCGCTGCTGGAGAATGCACAGCAGGAACATATACGGTGACTTGGTTGTTTAACGTCGTTGGAGAATGCACAACGAGAACAGATGTGGAGGTTTGGATGGTTTAACCTCGCTGGAAAATGCACAGCTGAAAAGTTTAAACTATTCCAGAACAACTCAAAACATCTAAAGAAAACTTGCCAAATCACCCCATAACAAAACCCCGAAAAAAGTCAGATGTGGAACTTGGTGCAAATAAGGGATAAGAATTAGCATTTCGTCGTCACTAATATTGTCAAGATTGCCAAAGAAGATGCGGCGCGTGAGGTTCACACATATATAGCGGTGTGTGTTCCCCACGCGCCGACTTGAACGACGACTCTAAAAGTGAGATACTAGAACCCAGAGAAAGATTGGCTCTGATACCATGTGAGAATTTGTGAAGGAAAAATTGTGTATTAAAATTTGCTTGATATAAAACTTACAATGAGAGGCCTTTATATAGGCATTATACAACTACCATATTAAATACATAACAACACAACTACCAACTACACAATTAATGCTTGGTTGAATATAATCTAACAATAAATACTAATTAGCTTCTCAACTAATTCCAACAAGCATGATAGGAGAACTCAGCTATTTTCTTGGGCTTCAAGTGAAAAATTTGGATCTGAGACATATGTCTCAATCCAAGTATGCTAGGAACCTTGTCAAACGTTTTGGGTTGGATAGTAAGAAACATACTAGAACTCCCATGAATACTAGTCTAAAACTTACTAGTGATCTATCTGGCAAAAGTGTGGATCATACTTTGTATCGAAGTATGATAGGTAGTCTATTGTACTTAACTGCTAGCAGACCCGACATCGCTTTTAGTGTAGGAGTTTCTGCTCGTTTTCAGGCTAATCCTAAGGAATCCCATATGAGTGCTGTTAAACGTATCATTCGATATGTTCATGGTACTGTCGACTATGGGTTAATGTATACTGAGAACTCCAATACCGTCCTAGCAGGCTATTCTGATGCTGACTGGGCTGGTTGCGCAGAAGATAAGAAGAGTACCACTGGTGGATGCTTTTATGTGGGTACTAATCTCGTTGCTTGGATGAGCAAAAAGCAAAATGCCGTTTCC
Organism: Zanthoxylum bungeanum; assembly: GCA_019454045.1. Lineage (NCBI taxonomy): Eukaryota > Viridiplantae > Streptophyta > Magnoliopsida > Sapindales > Rutaceae > Zanthoxylum > Zanthoxylum bungeanum. The sequence goes on from SKCR01042585.1 coordinate 16,430, forward strand.
TTATCCACGGCAGAAGCAGAATACATGGCAGCAGGGAGCTGTTGCACTCAACTTCACTGGATGAAACAAATGCTAAATGATTATGGGATCACACAAGGAACTATGACAGTCTTTTGTGACAATTCGAGTGCGATAAATATATCCAAAAATCCTGTTCAACATTCTCGCACCAAACACATTGATATCCGTCATCATTTCATTCGCGAACTGGTTGAATCTAAGATCGTGTCCCTTGAGTATCTTTCTACTGAATACCAACTTGCTGATCTCTTTACAAAACCTCTTGACAACATTCGGTTTGAATTCCTTCGGTCAGCCATAGGGATGTGTATCTTCCCGTAGCTTGTGGTCCTTTCTTGTGTCAGTGTGAGTGAGTCTTTTTCTCCTACTTTATCTATTTTTTTTCTCTTTTCTTTTGTTCTCTGTTTGTTATTTTATTTTTCTTAAATTCAACTCTATAAATGTGTAGCAAATGAGACTTCTATGGCATGGTTAGCGTATACATGTGATCCCGGTGTGTAGAATATATGATTGTGCATGCATGATATGCTTCATTTTTCTTGATGCTCTATATGCATGAGTGTGTGTGATAAAAACCTTTGGTATATCTTGTGCTTGCACCTTCACATATATGTTTTAATTTATCAAGGCTTGGTCATGTATGAGTTTTTGGAATAGCAATCCAATTTCTATCATATCCTGTTTGCTCAATAGTGTGACCTTTGACTAGTTGACCTTGCTATCCCCTTTTTGCAAAAGTAAAAAGAAATAAATTTTAAAAAAAAAAATGAGACTCAAGTGCAAAAGAGCCAAAATGGCCAAATTCAAAAGATAAGGGCAAAAACCCTTCACTCGAAAGAGTTGTTAAAATATGAGCTCATGATATTTATGGGGTAAATAATATAGATATGCAACCAATGTTGCTTATTTTCAGGTCCTAGTGGTGCTGGGTTTGAACACATATTTTGTGGACTTGGTTTGATTAGAGATGGGTTTCTGTGGCTGTCTCCAGCTCATAAATTTAAGATCTTGAGCCTTGATTTGTTGTGCACTTTCTTTCTGTTCACGCAAGCGTTTGATATGCCTTAGTGTTTGGATCATATTCATAAGTGTTGTGTTTAGCAAATTGCAAAATGATGCCTGTTGTTTCATGTCATAATTATCATTTTCTTTTCTGGGTATCATTGTAACTGCTCTTCTGCTGTGCACGGTCTTGTTTTCGTTGGTGTTTCGTTCTTGTTTTCGTTCGAACTATCTTCGTTGGTGTCTCGTTCGAACTTAGTTCGAACGCCGTGTCGGTATTTAAATACCTTCGTGCGGTTTATGTTCGCACGATTCTTTCCTCTCCTCTTCCTCTTCTGGATCTTGCTCTTCCTCGCTATTTTCCTCCATTTTTTGGTCAGATCCAACCTCTAATCCTCTGATTCTCGGCTTCGTCTTCATCATCAAGGTATTTTTTCCTCTACTTCTCTTCTGTTTTTGTCTTGTTTCTCAGATCTAGAATCTAGGGTTTCGCTCTTGCGGTTTATTTAGCCTTCTCTCTTGATTGAAGGCGTATGGTGTCTTGTGTTGTTTTTGTGTGTCTTTTGTGGCGTTGTGCATCTCGTTGGGGTGTTTTGTGGCTCGGTCTTACGCCATCGCGTTCGAACGCCCCATGAATTTGCGTTCGAACGTTCTTTGTATCTTTTTTTTTTGTGTGGTCTGTTTTGGGTTGTCTCTTATTTCTGTGGTTCTTGTGTTTCTCTAGATGCCTAAGAAGACCGTTTCTTCAAAGAAACGTCCCCGAGACTCTTCCTCGGGATAGTTTTCGCAGTCCAGCTGCTGGTAAACTGTTCGATGATCACTTCTCTCAGCGCAGTCTGTTTCTGGAGTGAAATGTCTTGGATGATGAACTGCGTGATTCCGGCATTGTACCTCTTTTGGTTAATCGTGGTTGGGGTCCTCTTTTATCTGGTTTTGTTGGTCCGTCGCCTCAGCTTGTCCAAGAATTCTATTCCAACATGGAGGTTGTTTCTGCAACCTTTTTCCGTGTACATTCGGGGCCACTACCTGGATATCGATCCTTCTGTTCTATCGAGGATTCTGGCTATTCCCGAGGTGCCATACCCTCAGTTCCCCTGGTCCCCTGCTGATGGACCTTCTGATCAGCTCGTCATGGACGTTGCCTCTGGACAACATCGTCCGTTTGGCGGAGGGACTGTTGTTGTCGCTACTTTGCTGCCGGCCTATCGTCTTCTTAACCGCATTGTATGTCATAATTTATGGCCCAAATCTCATGTCAACACTCAGCCCTTTGCTCGGATTGCGTTCCTTTATGCCATTGAGCAGGGTCTTTCCATCGACATACTCAGTGTGATTGTGCGGGAGATGATACGTATCCGCTCTGCTTCTTATGCTTCCCACACACCCTTCCCTATGGGTGTCTCATTCGCCGGATCATCTCTGCTTTGATTCCAGATTTCTGCCAAAAGGGGGAGACCTTGTTGTTTTGGACTCAGGGGGAGCTTTTGGATTCAGGGGGAAATATGATTTATCGGAGTTAATATGTTTATCTCCTGGTAATCACATTTTTTATTGATTTCTTTGCTTATTTTGTTTGAATGGTTTCAGGCAAAGAGGTTATCTGCTGGTGTTTTTATTCCCAGACCTTGGGTTAGGGTGGTAGATCGAGTCCAGTTGGAATAAGTCTCGGTGTTGATGGTGGACAGGGGACTTTTTTTTTTGCTTTTTTTTTTTCGTCTTGTATTTACGTCTTCTTTATATGCGTGGCTCTTGTGTACATAGGTAGTGTTTTAGTCACGGAATGCAAAGAGTTTGTCTTGGTGCTCCAGATTGTTATTGTTAAGGGGTTTATTGGCTTAATCCGTAACAAAACAAGTTCAGTTGAGTTGTAATCTGTCGTGAAGATGGGTATGCAATTGGACTGGTTTTGTTGCCGCTGTGCTTCTGACTTCCGTTAGTGTCTTGCGTTCTTCCATCTGTGTCGTCGAACATGGCTCGATTCGTTATGCTTCTTGATCTTGGTGCGTGCCCACAGGTGTCGACACATGGTTCGATACTGGATCTATGCACAAAGTCTGGGAATCAAAGACAGACGATGATCCGCGAGGAACGAGCATAGTCTGGGAATTTGCACGTTGAAGGTGTTGTCAGGGAAGATCATAAGTATAGCAGAGACGGATACGTATCATCTCCCCACAATCACACTGAGTATGTCGATGGAAAGACCCTGCTCAATGGGCAAGAGAAACGCAATCCGAGCAAAGGGCTGAGTGTTGACATGAGATTTGGGCCATAAAATTATGACATACAATGATGGGTGTTAAGAAGACGATAGGCGCCGGCAGCTAGAAATAGCGACAACGCAAGCAGTTCCCACATCCCCGTACAAATGTCTGGACGAGCTTACGTCCACGATGTCTCCGCAAAATCGGACCAGTGCAGGTATGCTGGGAGTCCTGTCCCTGGATCAAGCATGGGATCCATCACTCAGGAGAGATCCTAATGCGATGCGGCAGGACCCAGGTACGGAACTGTCTCGGTATGGGCAAACCTCTGATCGCAGGAATAGGTCGGCAGAAGTCCTCCTGATAGAACAGAAGTCTCTGGCTAGTCGATGCTATCCAGGGAGTGGCCCCGAATGTACACGGAAAAAGAGGTGGCAGAAACAACCTCCATGTTGGAATAGAATTCCTGGACAAGCTGAGGCGACGGACCAACAAAACCCGATAAAAGAGGACCCCCCCACGATTCACCAAAAGAGGTCAATTACGCCGGGAATTACTCCACTTCATTATCCATCCAGTTACTCTCTCCAGAAACAGACTGCGCTGAGAGAGTGATCATCGAACAGTTTACCAGCAGCGGGACTGCGAAACTATCCCGAGGAAGAGTCTCGGGGACGTTTCTTTGAAGGAAAACTTTCTTTTTAGGCATCTAGAGAAACACAAGAACCACAGAAATAAGAGACAACCCAAAACAGACCACACAAAAAAAAAAAGATACAAAGAACGTTCGAACGCAAATTCATGGGGCGTTCGAACGCGATGGCGTAAGACCGAGCCACAAAACACCCCAACGAGATGCACAACGCCACAAAAGACACACAAAAACAAACAAGACACCATACGCCTTCAATCAAGAGAGAAGGCTAAATAAACCGCAAGAGCGAAACCCTAGATTCTAGATCTGAGAAACAAGACAAAACAGAAGAGAAGTAGAGGAAAATACCTTGATGATGAAGACGAAGCCGAGAATCAGAGGATTAGAGGTGGATCTGACCAAAAAATGGAGGAAAATAGCGAGGAAGAGCAAGATCCAGAAGAGGAAGAGGAGAGGAAAGAATCGTGCGAACATAACCGCACGAAGGTATTTAAATACCGACACGGCGTTCGAACTAAGTTCGAACGAGACCACCAACGAAGATAGTTCGAACGAAAACAAGAACGAAACACCAACGAAAACAAGACAGTGCACAGCAGAAGAGCAGTTACAATGATACCCAGAAAAGAAAATGATAATTATGACATGAAACAACAGGCATCATTTTGCAATTTGCTAAACACAACACTTATGAATATGATCCAAACACTAAGGCATATCAAACGCTTGCGTGAACAGAAAGAAAGTGCACAACAAATCAAGGCTCAAGATCTTAAATTTATGAGCTGGAGACAGCCACAGAAACCCATCTCTAATCAAACCAAGTCCACAAAATATGTGTTCAAACCCAGCACCACTAGGACCTGAAAATAAGCAACATTGGTTGCATGCTATATTATTTACCCCATAAATATCATGAGCTCATATTTAACAACTCTTTCGAGTGAAGGGTTTTTGCCCTTATCTTTTGAATTTGGCCATTTTGGCTCTTTTGCACTTGAGTCTCATTTTTTTTTTTTAATTTATTTCTTTTACTTTTGCAAAAAGGGGATAGCAAGGTCAACTAGTCAAAGGTCACACTATTGAGCAAACAGGATATGATAGAAATTGGATTGCTATTCCAAAAACTCATACATGCGACCAAGCCTTGATAAATTAAACGTGTATGTGAAGGTGCAAGCACAAGATATACCAAAGGTTTTTATCACACACACTCATGCATATAGAGCATCAAGAAAATGAAGCATATCATGCATGCACAATCATATATTCTACACACCGGGATCACATGTATACGCTAACCATGCCATAGAAGTCTCATTTGCTACACATTTATAGAGTTGAATTTAAGAAAAATAAAATAACAAACAGAGAACAAAAGAAAAGAGAAAAAAATAGATAAAGTAGGAGAAAAGACTCACTCACACTGACACAAGAAAGGACCACAAGCTACGGGAAGATACACATCCCTATGGTTGACCGAAGGAATTCAAACCGAATGTTGTCAAGAGGTTTTGTAAAGAGATCAGCAAGTTGGTATTCAGTAGAAAGATACTCAAGGGACACGATCTTAGATTCAACCAGTTCGCGAATGAAATGATGACGGATATCAATGTGTTTGGTGCGAGAATGTTGAACAGGATTTTTGGATATATTTATCGCACTCGAATTGTCACAAAAGACTGTCATAGTTCCTTGTGTGATCCCATAATCATTTAGCATTTGTTTCATCCAGAGAAGTTGAGTGCAACAGCTCCCTGCTGCCATGTATTCTGCTTCTGCCGTGGATAAGGAAACGGCATTTTGCTTCTTGCTCATCCAAGCAACGAGATTAGTACCCACATAAAAGCATCCACCAGTGGTACTCTTCCTATCTTCTGCGCAACCAGCCCAGTCAGCATCAGAATAGCCTGCTAGGACGGTATTGGAGTTCTCAGTATACATTAACCCATAGTCGACAGTACCATGAACATATCGAATGATACGTTTAACAGCACTCATATGGGATTCCTTAGGATTAGCCTGAAAACGAGCACAAACTCCTACACTAAAAGCGATGTCGGGTCTGCTAGCAGTTAAGTACAATAGACTACCTATCATACTTCGATACAAAGTATGATCCACACTTTTGCCAGATAGATCACTAGTAAGTTTTAGACTAGTACTCATGGGAGTTCTAGTATGTTTCTTACTATCCAACCCAAAACGTTTGACAAGGTTCCTAGCATACTTGGATTGAGAGACATATGTCTCAGATCCAAATTGTTTCACTTGAAGCCCAAGAAAATAGCTGAGTTCTCCTATCATGCTCATTTCAAATTCTCGAGTCATGGCGTTGGCAAACTCATGAGCAAGAGAGTCACGAGGTGAACCAAAGACGATGTCGTCAACATACACTTGAGCATAATGATTATGCCATCGACCTTTCGAATGAACATAGTTCTGTCAACTCCCCCTCGAGAGTAGCCATGATCTAACAGATAACCAGTGAGACGGTCATACCAAGCTCTAGGTGCCTGTTTGAGACCATATAGAGCTTTCTTCAACCTATAGACGGAGTCAGGATGATTGGTATCCACAAATCCTTTAGGTTGTTCTACATAAACCTCTTCTTGAAGAAAGCCATTTAAGATGCGCTTTTAACATCCATTTGGTAGAGTTTGAATTTCATACTGCACGCAACAGCAAGAAGAATACGAATAGACTCTAACCTGGCCACAGGAGCAAATGTCTCATCATAATCTATTCCTTCGACCTGAGTGTAGCCTTGAGCCACCAGACGAGCCTTGTTTCTAGTTATGGTACCCTGGTCCATCAGTCTTGTTCTTGAAAATCCATTTGGTTCCCATCACAATTCTTGGGTCGAGGAACAAGGTACCAGACATCATTTCGAGTGAATTGATTTAGTTCTTTCATGCATAGCATTCACCCAGCTTTCTTCCAAGAGAGCCTCTTCAACCTTTTTCGGCTCAATCTGAGACACATAGCAAGCAAATGATAATTGATTGATCAATCTCCCACGAAGTCTCAATCCCTCAGAAACATCTCCCAGGACATTCTCTTTAGGATGGTTCAGCTTAACACGAGAGGAAGGGACCAGTTCACGAGATTTATCATTGTCTGGAGAATTGCATCCCTCAGGGCGATCAGGAGCAGTCGTGTTGTCAGGGGATCCAATATCAGCAGTTTTATCATTCCTGTCAACAACAGGACTAATTCCTTATCATTGTCAGAGCTGCATTCAGCATCATTCACAGTCACATTTATAGTTTCCATAACCGTACGAGTACGTTTATTGAACACTCTATAGGCTCTGCTGTTTTGCGAGTACCCTAAGAGTATGCCTTCATCACTTTTGGCATCAAACTTACTAAGATTTTCTCTATCTCTCATAATATAACAAGTACTACCAAAAACTTTGAAGTATTTGACAGTAGGTTTCTTATCATTCCATATTTCATATGGAGTCTTGTCAGTTCCAGGTCTCAGGAAAACACGATTAATAATGTGACATGCTGTGCACACAACTTCTCCCCAAAAGTGCAAAGCAATTCCTTTGCTGTGAATCATGACACGAGCCATTTCTTGGATAAGTCTGTTTTACCTCTCCAAAAGACAAACTCTCTTGGTCCAAGGATGAGTTTGAGGAGTGCAATAGGAATAGTAAAGCACTCAATGCTATACATGGCGCAATTTGTACGTCTGAATTTAGAAGGGTTTCTATGTGTGAAATTGGTATGCAATTGACTGGTTTTGTCACGGATATAAGCCAATAAAACTGGAACTAACAGTACTGATATCTTCTGATCATGCAAGTTGCAGCACCACCATGTAAACTCAAGATAGTGATAATAAGTGCCCATTTCGGCATTTCCATTCTTCTGTGTAATATGTTCCAATCTTATTAAAAGAAAAGGTAACGTATTGCAAATATATTATATATTATGATGCTGAATGTTAGTTGCTAGGTAGTCCACTAGTCTTTGAGGCAGCATCTGTTTTGTTTGTATTTCTGTATAGCAAATTTTGTAATTGATATGCTGGTTGTTTTATATAGCACAAAGTGGGGATTAAGTGGGTATGGTTGTGAAATATATGTATTCTCAACTTTAATGATGCTATTGCTGCTGAATTTCAGGGGCTTACCTGCACCATAAACAAATCAAGGCTGCACAGGGTATTAAGATCACTGCTCAGGTGATATAACTTGCCCAACATAGCTGGCCAATTTATTTATTTATTATTTTTTGTGTGTATTAGCAGTTCCATAGATTAGTGAGTTTCCTGCTAGATTAATTTTCTGTTTATATTTTACTGCAGGGCCTCGAGCATGCTATTGCTGGCACTGGTCTGTATGTGGTTGGGCCTGATGATGATTTGGAGGATGTCAAGGAAGAAGCAATGGAAGATATGAAATCAGTTATGAGCAGGATCGACAAAAGTGGTGAGGGTGTTTGTGTACAAGCATCTACTTTAGGCTCTTTGGAAGCGTTGCTGGAGTTCTTGAAGTCCGACGCTGTGAAGATTCCTGTCAGTGGTATAAGCATAGGCCCTGTACATAAGAAGGATGTAATGAGGGCCAGTGTAATGCTTGAGAAGAAAAAGGAGTTTGCTGCTATCTTGGCATTTGATGTCAAAGTTACACCAGATGCTAGGGAACTTGCAGATGAACTGGGTGTGAAGGTTTTCACGGCTGATATTATTTACCATTTATTTGATCAATTCACGGCTTATATTAATAATCTCAAGGAGGAGAAGAAGAAGGAAGCTGCTGATGAAGCAGTCTTCCCATGTGTTCTCAAGATTATGCCAAACTGCGTTTTCAATAAGAAAGATCCAATCGTCTTGGGGGTTGATGTTCTTGAAGGCATAGCAAAGGTACTATTGTCTCCAATTCAATTTGTTTACTTACCATCTGGTGGTCAAAATTCAAGATATCATCGTTCATGACTTGATTGGAATGGAGTTTGGTATAAATGATGATAATATCATTGAAGTTCCTCTTAATTTGCCATTATAAACATTAATATGTTTAGCGATGTGTTGACCGTTAAATACAAGGTTACCACTCAGTGAAACCAACGTCCTTTGTATTTAAGAATGTACTATTATCCATCCAAGTCATCCATATTAGTAGGTAGTCCTAGTGTGTCTAGATGTAATATTTTCTATACATGCTATGCTAGGAAATAAATCTCCTTGAATAGCCTGGTTTGTGGGGTTGACACCTATGATTTAACTTGAAATACATTTCATTAATTCATGCCTAGGTTATATTATAAGTGTGCTTGCAGTGCATATATATCCAGTATCCTTGACCCTTGAACCACCGAGTTTTTTTGTGTCTGCTTTTTGAAGATTTTAACGTATGAATTTTTCTCACCATTTATTTCTGAAGATTTTAACGTACGAATTTTTTCTCACTAATTATAGATTAGCTCATCTTCTAGAGAAGTCCATATAGAGAGCCATAAGCAGCCATGAGCATTTTCTTCTAGTGTTCTAAAACAGCTCTAGGCGCTAGTCGGGTGGTGACCCAGCGCTTAGGGCGCTTAGAGTGGGCCTAGGAAATTAGTTGGAAATTGGAGATTTCCATAATTAGTGTTGAGGTTTCGTGTAATTTGGACAAATAAATCCTAGCGAAATTTTGTTCGAGTGATGGTTAAGATTTATAGGGGGTCAATTTGATGAGAAACTAACCAAAATAGAAGAAATTAGGTTTTTTTTTTTTTTTTTTTTTTGAAATTAGGGTTTATGTTTTAAATTGGGGTTATATGAAATTGATGAGATGAAAAGTGGATTTTATAAATTTAAGGTTAGGGTGTAAAATCTGGCCAGATTAGGGTTTCAATTTCAAATTCTGCATTGGTCATGGTGAAATTTCGTCTGATGAACATTTTGCCTCAACAATTTGGGGCAGAGGTGGTGACGTGTTTTAGAACACTGATTTCTTCAAAGCACATGAATGCTTATTATATCAAGATACATTTTCCATGCTGAATACCTACTTCAAAGCACATGAATGTATTTCCAGAATATGTCTATAATGCCTACATTACATTTTCCATGCTGAGAATTCATATTCACGACCAACTTAGCTTGATTTTTTTTTCCCAAATATATGAATTGGGCCTGGCGCATTCAATTGTTCTCTATTGTTTTTTAATTTTCTCACTTTAATTTACTCTTTTCTCTATTCTTTATTCTTTCTTTTCTAACCCATATTGCCCGAGTATTTGAATCAATATTAGTTCCATCAAGTCTATGCTCATCTTGACGTTACAAAATTATTTTGTTATGTTATGTTTTTTATCGCCTAGACTTCACTAGACCTGAAGTTTGAGTATAAGTGGATTATGTTGGTGGCTTGGCCGCTTGGTGCTATTTAACTTGATTTTGTAATGAGTATGAACAGCTTTTGTAAATTGATATCTTGAATGATTGACATCCATCTGATACTTTCTCCTTTGCCTTTTTAATACAGGTCGGAACTCCAATTTGTATTCCTCAACGGGAGTTTATTGATATTGGCCGAATTGCATCTATTGAAAATAATCATAAACCTGTTGATACTGCCAAGAAAGGCCAGAAAGTAGCCATCAAGGTATGAGATCCGACTTGTTACATATTAATTACTATAGAAACTTTTTGATAGTTTTTAAGGATATACTGCTTCTACTCTCTCTGAAGGTCCTGCTCAAGACTCAAGCTATTTGCCCTACATAGTTATTGCTTTATTCTTTTGGTTTTACGGTGCTTTTAATATTTTTTTCGAGACAACACATATCTCAAATACTTTTTGTTGAATCAGAATATTCTAGTTATCATTCAGGTTTATCTTGGTCTGAGTTGTGTTGTCTTCTAGAGCTTGGCTGTATAACAGAGAAATTAAATTAATACAAACACATCTGGAGAATTTAATGGGTAGGATTAAGATTAATAAATGTAGCCCGTGGAATCTTTAATATTCCAAGAGTGCATTTGCATGATATGTGTACTGATGATAAAAAGGATTTATCGTAATGCTATGTGAATGCTTTTGTGCTCTACTTTGATTTCCTCATATTTTGTGTGTTTTGCAGATTATTGGATCCAATTCTGAGGAGCAGCAAAAAATGTTTGGCAGGCATTTTGATATTGAGGATGAACTTGTGAGCCACATTTCAAGGAAGTCAATTGATGTGCTTAAAGCCAATTATCGGGTAAGTTTTAATAAATGCTACTTTTTTAAAAAAATAAACAAAACAAAATTTTCTTTCCAGCTGAAGTCAGACTGGTTGCTCACATGAGACTTAATATGTTTCAGGAAGATCTGACAATGGATGAGTGGAAGTTGGTTATGAAGCTGAAAAACCTTTTCAAGATACTGTAAGAAGTTGAGAAATGGCTGAGAACTGCAGGGAGCGACTCTTGGGTCCGATGTGAAGGGTCTATCGGGGATTCAGGATGAAGGAACTTTTGAACCTGGCAGAATGGTTGGGGCTACAGAGATGAGATGTTTAAACATGCATTTCATATTTTGTTATAGTTACTTCAATGATGTTACCAGATGTTCTTTCCCCGATTTGCCTGGCAAAGTGAAGAAGTAACAAAGTCAAAGAAAAATACAATGTGATTGTCTGTCATAAACCCACTAGAAACTCGTAGCTACGAGAAATTTCCCTCTACAAATTCTTCTCTCTTTCTATCCCCCACACAATTTCTGGGTTTTTTTATTTTTTATTTTGTGAATAATTTGTTGTCATGCCTTCTTGTTTGAGAATAGATTCATAGAATGTAGCTCATATTTAAATATTGTTCTAAAGGAGATGGAAGTGACAATAATTGCTGTAGTGATTGATACTTGGAAGACTGGAAATATTGACTAAGATACGAGTTCTTGTTTAATGCAGATGTCAACATATTTTAGAATGTATAATTGAAGCTAATTATTAGGGTTGGTTAAAAAGAGTCTCGAATTGAGATTCGATATCTCATAGTTTGGCAGTTATGATTTTGATTTTTTGTTTAAAAATTTTGAATCTTTTTCTATCAGGACTCCCTCCCTAGAGTGGCCTTAACCATTGAAAGGGGTATGTGAACTTCTTCAGTGTGAACATTTTACATGACATACAATTTAAATAGATTTACAAAAAAATTAATATTCTTCGAAATATAATTCAATACATCTCTGAAAAATCTAAATAGTTAAAGTTTATAGCAAAAGTCGGCAAAAACATAGAAATGATGTCTTAAATCTCATTTTTAAAAACAAATGTCTGCACCAACCCGAATAGCGACAGTTGTAAGGGAATCAAATCCTGGTACTACTAATGTTGACCTGCGAGCTTTCTGGGATGTTTGAGAAAAAAAAAGGGTGAGCGTAAAGAGCTCACTAAATAAAGTACTCAAATTCTCAACATGACCTCACTAAAAAATAGATGTCTGTGTAAGCATGGCAATGGGTAGTTTTTAGGCCCAGGTCCGGGAAAAGCTCGGCCCGAGCTATTATCGGGTCGGTCCTGCCCGACCCGAGCTGTTATCGGGTTGGACCGACCCGACCCATCTCTGGTTCGGGACGAGCCCGAGACGGGCTTTACCCGACCAAAAATTTTAATATAAAAAATTATATATATATATATAATTTATAAATCTATATATTTTATTTATTTTAAACACGGGCCACCGAGCCCGAGCTTTTTTAGTTGAGCCCAGCTTGGGCTCGAGCCTGACCTCTAATTTTAAAGCCCGGCCCATGTTTTTTTGATCGCGAGCCAAAAAAAAGAACATCATTTGCAATAAAAGAACTGTTAAGAGTCAAACTACACTCATAGCAAGACAACATTAATCAAATAAGGTTTGCCAACAGGATTTGGTATAATAATGGATTGAAATCATTATGAGAGTATCAACATCCATCCAAGGTTTCCCACCATATATCTTTGCATGAATGTGCAAGAGGGGGACTAAACCACACGCCTCTGCTAACCTTGTGTTACCTCGTATTTCCGACCACCATTATACAAAACCCGACAGCATAACAGTAATAACAGACATCATCCAATACAACCAAAATTTGCACAATCCATCAATCTCATCTCAACAATCACAAAATAATCAAAGACTTCGGTTCTTAACACAATCATGCAATTATGCCCACAAACATATCCACGAATTTATAATTCTCATACTATCAATAACTCAATAAATATTTCACTCTCACACACACATACACCATGATATTTAAATTTCTGCATCAAACATTAACCAACAAACAATAATGTTAATGTAATCATCGTGTATTGTATTTATCTCAATCCATGCAATAATGTTGTTTAAGTAAGTATCCGAATGTATTATACAGATAGGAGTAAACTTATCATCTAACTTAACATGCCCAACCGGAGCAAGATTCTCTTCAATTCCTTTAGATGCCCATATGAACACGTTCCCATCAAGGTCCACACTTAGAATATGTTCTCCAAATAACAACAGCAAGTTCACTTTGGCACTATGTCTACTCCAAGTAGCTACTACCTGATGAGCGCGTTTAAAGAAAACAATATTGCAACCATAAGCAGCGAATGTATAATCACCTTATGAAGTAGGAGCTCTAATTATTATTATTATTATTATTTTGGCAATTGAGGCCCAATAAGGACCAAATTGACCTTAGCACAATTGTAAACGTGAAAAGCTTTGCCGACGCTAATGGTGACGAAAGTCTCAGTGCCGAGACGCTGAACGGAGAAAGGACCGCTGCCTGTTATGTATCCGATTGCTCTGTACAGCTCGAATATTTCCCTTTTTTAAATTTTTTTGAAATCGGAAATTGCAGAAATTTTCAAATCAAGAGACCTTAGCTAGACTGTTACAGCTAGGGGTGTTCGCGGTGCGGTTCGGGTCGGTTTTTTCGTTTTTCACTTCAAACCGCGTGGGTTGACGGTTTGGGAAATTAGAAATCGAAATCGCAAATTTGATAAGAAATACCACGGCGGTTCGGGTTGCCGGTTTGGGCGGTTTGGGTCGGCGGTTTGATTATAAATTTTTTAAAGGAAATTTTGTGTGTTTTCACATAATAATTGAAAAGAAAAAATACCTAATTTTCGTTTATACATTGCATATTGTCATATGATCATTAAATATCTTAAATTTCATGGTTAAAGAATAAAAATATATAAAATAATATCTAATTTGAATGCGCGTCGGCGGTTTAGGCGGTTCGGGTCGCGGTTTGAGTCAAAATTTGCGATTTTGGGCGGTTCGGGTCGCAGTTGGGTCAAAACCGCACACCGACCCGAAATTTACGGTTCGGTTCCGATTGACCCGAAATCATTTTTAATTTTTTTTCAAACCGCGTAGTGCGGTTTGGGTTGGTGCGGTTTGACCCGAAACCATGATCACCCCTAGTTACAGCAGAAATAGAAGCAAAAAGGAAAAGGGTTTTAGGATTTATAGCTTTTATAGTAGAAAGTTGTGTTTTAGTTATACTATGTGTGTGAGGGATAAGGAAAACTCAAATTAATTTAAATTAAAAGTAAAAGAAATACGTGATATCACAATCTATACACCTTACAAATTTTTTATTCTCGAAATTTCTCAATTATTCAACAGGTCTGGATATTTTTTTTCTTCATGTCCTGTTCCACTTTCCAAATTGCCTTCTACATGTGATGATTAGTCCTCATTGTTGGGATGTATGCCCTAGAGCTGCATGTAATGTAGACGACTTTATATGTTCTGAAATTAAATGATGCATTATTCATTCATCAAAGTGTTTGTTTAATTTTCGCATATTATAAATTATTTTGATTACCCTAAATTACTTATGTGCCTTCAGACTTAGTGTATGAGTGTCATACACAAGAGGATTTAAGTCTGAAGTTAGTAATCTTAAACAGTCCATAGAGAGCAAACAAAGCATGTACTTTGTTTGTGGTTTATCTATAGCTGCGGTCCATTCTGTATTTGTATGGCGACCGTGATTCGGGATCGTCTAGGTAGAGACATGAGAATGGAGGCACCTTGTATGATGTGATCATTTAGGACTGGACCTAGATGGAAATGACTTTCTTATAATATCTGTTAAACAAAGAAAATCATTTTGATCTACTAGATGGTCATATATGGATTGATCTTAATCCTGAGTGTACTACGAACTCATGCATGGCAGGCTATGTCATTTGATTTATAAAGGTGAGGTTTGTGTAGCAGTCCCGACCAATAGCTACGTACTTTGGGGGCATAGTCTGTTGTGTAGCTGGGAACGTTTTACATAGATATGAAGTTCACTCCTTCTTGCGAGAAGTAGAGGAGTATCTTTCTTAAGGGTTAATTTGGTACTTGAACGGTTTGAGCGCTCAAGTCTTTCTATTACGAATAGAAAGATTAAAATTCATAATGGTTATGAATAAATCGTTCATTAGAGAATCAATGGTACTTAAGGTATAAATAATTAGAGGGGTATAACGAATATTATGACCGGCTATAATTACGAGATACTCGTGAAGGGTTAATTCGTATGTAGTGACTATATCGATGGACACCGACTTGGTTCAGCTTAATATTTCAACCATTTATTAAAAGTTAATATATGGTTTTAATAATTATATGATAATTATTAAGTGAATTAATATTAAATTATATTTGATATAATTTAATAAGGCTAAAATATGAATTTCAATTTTTGGGTTTTGGAAACCCTTGGCATTATTTTAGAAGTTAAACCTTTTAATAAGGTATTAACTTTTTATTTTTGTAACATATATTGACTTTATGAAAGTTAATACAATTGTTACAAAAAATAAAGAAAAATCCCTTGCTTGGCCAATTCTTTGAGATGGAAAAGGGAAAGGATTTTGTTTGTTTTGGAAACAAATAACCCTAGGTATAAAAAGAAGAATTATTTTTCCTTTTGCCTAAGCCTTTCATTCTAACCCTAGCCTCCATCTTCTTCTTCTCCAAATAGTTTAGGGATTGATTTTGTGAGACTTGCCCACACAAATCATCATCTTCATCTTATTCTTGTATGTACTCGGCAGTGAGGCTTTATTTTGCTCACTGCCGCCCCTTTACTTGGTGAAACGGAACTCGGTTTGGTTTCGTTTTAATCCAGTTTTTTTGGGGAACATTTTGTGATGTTTTGGGGATGTGTTGGGGCTGTTTTCAAGTGCAAAATCAGAATTGAAACACAGCCACTGTCCGCGCATTTCAGGTGCTGTTTCGGCAGTGTACTGTGAGCGTACCGGGTCCAAAACAGTCTAGTTTTTGTCACGATATCACCTTGGGGCACGAGACTTAGACTCAATAGCTCACGATATCACCTTGGGGCACGAGACTCTTAGGTAGATTTCCTTATAGGATAGGAATATACCTGCCGGGCAGGGGTAGCCATAACTGGAACTTAATCTTAATGAATTCAGATAACTTGGTTAACATTGGAATATAGTTAATTGGGTTACACTGAGTGTTTGCATCTGACCATTGGAAGAGGCTTTTGCATATTTTTGTGTTCCAGGTTAATAAAACGATATATTATACAAACATGAGATCACCACTTCATCTTTAAAAGATATTGGAATGATTCACAATCCTAGATAGTTTTATAATATTGATTTTTCCTTTAATTTACTTTCACACTGTTTTATTTAGTTGTTTTCAGACAAAAAACACCATTCAAACAACAATCAATCTATTAGGTACTTGTAAACATTTAACGTCATAAATTGATAGCTAAGGTATTATGTCCTTGTGGGATCGATACATTTTATACTACTTGAGCGATACGTGCGCTTGCGTTACGTCTGTGATTTCACCGATCAAGGATCTATAGGCTGGGTATGAGGTTCCTCAAATCAATACCTGACACTTTCACGTATCGTTGAGTCCTCCCTCTCCCAAGTTGAGTACTAGTACCACGACCACGTCCAGACATTTTCCTACAAACACAAAACTACTTTTTTAATACCTTCATCGAATGCAACTTGTCTACGGAATCTAAAACCTTCGTTCTGATACCAAACTTATCACGACCCCTCCCTAGATCGAGCACAATCCTAGAAAGGGTCCGTGAAATTCTTTACCTCGAGCATTCTACATGACATTCAATTTAAATAGATTTGCAAAGAAACAATATTCCTCAAAACATAATCAATAAATATCTGAAAAGTTTCAATAGTTAAAGTTTACAGCAAAGTCTATGAAAAAACATGAAAATGGTGTCTAAATCTCATATTTCAAAATAAATGATGTCTTAAATCATTGTGCTGCTACTTTTGAGCTGGCAAGCTACTTAGGATGTTTGGGAAAAAATGTGGGTGAACTTAAAGAGCCCAGTAAGTAAAGCACTCAAATTCTCAACATGATCTCACTCAAAAAAATATGTGTGTGTGTGTGTGTGTTTCTGTGTATGTATATAATATTTGGGAACAACATTTGCAATAAAAAGAACTATCACAGTCAAACCACACTCATAGCAAGACAACATCAATCAAACAAGGTTTGCCAACCATATTTAGTTTAATAATGGATTGAAACCATTTGGAGAGTATCAACATCCCTTCAAAGGTTTCCCATCATATAACCTCGCATGAATGTGGAAGAGGGGGACTGAACCACACGCCTTTGAACCACATGCCTACAAACATATCCACAAATTTATAATTCTCATGCTATCAATAATTTAATAAATATTCTCACACAAACATATATACGAAGATATTTAAATTTCTTTATCAAGCATCAACCAACAATCAATTATGTTAAGGTAATCATTGTGCATTATACTTACATCAATCCATGTAATAACCCTCTATATATCTATATCCTTGCCAAGATCTTGTTTAAGTATCCGAATGCATTATCCAGGTAGGAGTAAACTTATCATCTAACTTAACATGCCCAACCGGAGCGAGATTCCCTTCAATTCCTTTAGATGCCCATATGAACACGTTCCCATCAAGGTCCACACTTAGAATATGTTCTCCAAATAACAACAGCAAGTTCACTTTGGCACTATGTCTACTCCAAGTAGCTACTACCTGATGAGCGCGTTTAAAGAAAACAATATTGCAACCATAAGCAGCGAATGTATAATCACCTTATGAAGTAGGAGCTCTAATTATTATTATTATTATTATTTTGGCAATTGAGGCCCAATAAGGACCAAATTGACCTTAGCACAATTGTAATCTCATAGCTAGTTGTAATCTCATAGCTACAAGAATTTTTCCACACTGCAATTCCTTCCCCCTTTTTTTCTCCGTTTTTGGTTTTTGGTTCAACAATCTTTACCATGCCTTCTTGTTTCAGAAGAGATTCATTGAGTGATTGTTCTCGGTTTCTATTTTCACTTTAATTTTTTTTTTTGGGTATAATTTTTCCATGGTGGTAAATGATGCTATTTAAGTCTGCTACAGCTATAGGAGTTGAAACCTTGAGCTTAGAACACTGTAAATTAAAATCAAAGCATATATAATTGTTGGCGTATTTACGGTTTTATCTGATATCGCAACTAAGCGTGAAAAATCGAATTTTTCAAATTTTAAAATTTTTCTTTAGACTATTATTATTAAAAATAAACTATTTATTTTAATATTGAATCCCAAATTTTTTTAAAAAATGGTCGAAATACCCCTGGCTGAAAATTAGCATAAAGTGCAAACTTTTATATTTTTATCATTTTAGTCCAAAAGTACCAATTACACATTTAAGTGTTTCCAAAACAATACCAAAATGATTAGTCTACTCTTAATACACTTAATTACATCCATAAAATGATAAGCACCAATTTTAGTATTAGTCATAAACCCTAATTAATTCAATTAATCAAATTAATCAAATAACATTAAAATTGACTTTCAATCTAGTTTTAATCTAAATTTTCCAACATCCCAAGTGTCTCACCACAATAAAAAATATACAAGAACAATTCTAGGTTTTCATAAAGTGGCATAAAACTCTAGAATGACAACTTATTATTCTTTAGCAAATTAAACTCCAATAACAATTATTAAGCTCAAAAGATTTATCACACATGCATACTTTCTTCCTAACAAACTTCCAACAAATAAATTCCATATTCAAGAGAAAAAAACAAAAATACATCTCATGTATTCAAACAAAGTAAGGGAAATAATATCCTTATTAAAGGATTAAGTAAGCTACCTTAATTTTCCAAAAATCCTTAAGCCAAGCCTTTGATTTTGTTTCCTCCAATTTTTCTCTTTCCATGGGTTTACTATTTAGGCTTTTTGGTTTCAATGCAGAAGAAAATGAACAAGCCCTATATTGGTAGTGGCCAAATTTTTTTGCTTTTGATAATAAGGGAAAATAATTTTAAAAATAAAAATACCTAATCCCACTAATACAAAAATAAAAGACACATATCTCCATTGAAAATATAACACATGTAATAACAAAATGACATATACTTATATATGTATACAAAATACATTCAATTAAAAAATTAATTAATATTTTAATCAATTATTTCATTTAGGTAAATATATAATATATTTCTACATTTACACTAAATGATAAAATATATCCATGGATTATATATGTTCAAATCTATAATATCCATAAATTTGGAAACTCTTCCGGAAGGATTTTATATGGAAAATCGGGTCTCGAAATGAGACTATATTAGAGAATAAGAGTTTATCTATTGAAATATATCTCAAAATATTTTAAAATAGAGATTTGATGCATTGGAAATCGCGTAATATTAAAAATCCGCTTACGCGATTTATGTATATTATTCTATACAAAGGATGTTGGTTGGTTCGATTATAGAGATAGCAAACGAACTCTGATTGAGTTGATGCTTGAACCAGCAGACTCATTTTTCCAAGATGAACAACTTTCATGTTGAACACTTTTTGAAATTTACATCAGAAGAGCATCAAATATGTAAATTTCCTTGAAAGTCTCATGGCATGGGTCTAACTGTAATTTTCGGGGGTCAAAATATCATTTAAAAAAAATTTCTTATAAATACATCATAGTTTTCACAAATTGTGCAAATGTCAAAATTCTCTCATCTCCCCAAACCCCCCCGGTCTCCAAAATCGTAGAAGCTATTGCTAGGCCACGGCCGGCCGTCGCGACAACATTGAAGGAGCGTCCAGCCACCCTACATCTGACGGTGGCCGGCGATGACTCCAGAAATGCCGGGAATGGCCGCCGGAGAGACAAAAATTTGCGTGAATGGGTATCCCGATCCCGGCTCGTCGCTTCGTTTCACGACCCAAGTCACCCACCAAATCGAAGCTCTCTGAGAGTACTACAAGTTGGTTATGATAGATTTTTCGTCCTGCGCACGGTTGCACACAAAACGAGGAAGGATAATTCAGATGAACAGTGACCCATGGTGAACAGTGGCTCCAATCGGAATTTTATCAATTCCAGTGCGTTTATGGGATCGTTTGGAGTCGGTATATGCCCTCGGAATCTCGGTAAGATCTCCTGGTAAGAATCCGCAAATTTCAAGTTTATAGTTAAATATTCGGATGTATCCAGTAGCTTCGTAGAGTAGAGTATTGATATAAATTGAATTGTTTGAGTATTAGTATATTGAATATGAGCATTCAGTATAATACGAGTGAAAACAGAACGAGTTTGATCGATCCGATAGAATATGTAAGTTTTCGGTAAAAGTGAGTTTTTGCGTATAATGATGTGTTTGGTTTTGATGATAGTTATGAGTTATTTATGATATACGAACATGTTTGGATAAATTCGGGTTGGTTCGAAAGATTCGGGACCCTTCCGTAATGTTTGCGAAAACTTTTTCTAGAAGATTTTTCAAAAACGCGTAAACCAAAAATTTAGGTGAACTACTGGCTTGGAATAGTTTTGTAATATCCCGGGTTTTTTCAGAACAGTACTGGAAAGTTTTCGAATTAAATTGAAAGATTTGGAAAGGGATTGTATTCGAAAATTAGACTTTATGTGTTGGAAAATTGGTGGGAATATTTTTAAGTGAAGTTTCATTGCTTTGGAAAATGCGTGGTTATGAGAACCGGTTACGCGATTTCTGATTTTATCGTTATACACGTAAAAGTTTCTTGTCCCGGCTATAAAGATAGTAAAAAACTCTAATTGAGCTGATTTTCAAACCATCGGACTCATTTTTTCGATACGAACAACTTTCGCGTTGAACACTTTTCGAAATTTACATCAGAATGGCTTCAAAAATACAAAATTTCTAAAAAGTCCATGACAGGGGCCTGATTGTAATTTTTGGGGGTGTGAATGCAAATTTCAGAAATTTTCCTATAAATACCCCATACTTTCTTCTTTTTGTGAAAATGGAAAACGACCACAAATAACCCCACACTCACCCCTGCCTCCAAAATCCATGTTTCCGCCATCCCTGTCGTACTGGCGGCTTACCGGCCAGTTCCGACCGGCGTGACGGGACAGAGGGGTGCGCCGGCCACCCCTCTACTTTGTGGTGGTCGGCGGCAGCCCCAGGACGCCGGCGAGCGGCGAGAAAGAGAAGAAAACGCGTGAGTTGTTGGTATTCCGATCCCGACTCGTTGCTTCATTTCACGGCCCGAGCCACCCGCCAAATCGAAGCTCTCCGAGAGTATTACAAGCACGCGGTGTCGGTTTTGCGGAATAGCACTTGGTTTTACGTGAATCGGAAGAATAATGACTCATGATGAATAGTAACTTTGATCAGAATTCTGTCGATTCTAGCGCGTTCTTGAGATTGTTCGGAGTCCGTATATGGCCTCGAAATCTCGGTAAGACCTCCCGTTAAAGATCTGCAAATTTCAAGTTTATAGTTAAATGTTCGGATGTATCTAGTAGCTTCGTAGAGTTATGTATTGATATAAATTGAATTGTTTGAGTATTAGTTTGTTGAATATGAGCATTTGATAGAATCCGAGTTAAAATGGAACGAGTTTGATCGATCTGACTGAATATGTAAGTTTTGGGTAAAAGTGGATTTTTGCATATAAATATGTGTTTGGTTTTGATGACAATAATGAGTTATTTATGATATTATGAACATGTTTGATAAATCCGGGAAGGTTTGGAGGGTTCAAGACCTTTTCATAGCATTTGCGGAAACGTTTTCGGAAGAATTTTCCAAAAATACGCAAACTGAGGATTCAAGTTAAGTAGTGGCATGAATTAGTTTGTAATTGTAATTTTTTTTTAGTAATAGACTTGAAATCATTGAAATCAAACTTCATTTGATTATCCCGGAAAGATCTGAAATTTTATCGCAGTTAAGTTAAGAATCTTGTAAAGTTGCGACTCTGACAACATTTCGCCATTTGTTTTGAGAGATGTGACTACGACCTGGAGTACTCGCGAAGCCAAGTAAGTAACTCATGCGATGAGAACTTAAGTTAGTGAATTCGTGTTTTGATTATACATATATATTTATATATATATATATATGTATAGAAATGACTGATATGTTTAGGATAAGAAGAAGATAGTTAAGAGATTGTCTTGAGAACAAAGTTCAAGTTTATGTATAGATAAGCCAATCGACCTCCACAGGTATGGATGTTTATGTTATTTCCATGACATTAAGAGAAATATTTGATAGGCCTAATATCTAAGTGTATGTATGGATGTACGCAAGGGTACAAACATGTAAAAGTATGATTACATGTATGTAAGTGAATACGTAAATGTATAAGTATATAAACGTGTATTCGCATGTGTATATATGATGTCAAGACATATATAGGTCGGGTATACGAAATCGGTACTTGGAATAAATCATGGTTTCTAATTTGGTATAAGCTAAGCTCTAGTACATAAGCGATGAGATATGTTTATGAATTGATACTATTGCTAAGAATTTTGGAAATAAAGTGTATTTGATCGATAAATTAAATATATAAAGATTGTTAAAGTCTATAGTATCAGAATTTGATGTTATGTTCATATGTTTGATGTAAGTGCATATGTTGTTGGGGTTGGTGCTCAGAGCGCCAATCCGGACCGTATTTATGTCTGATTCATGAATACGAACATCCCATTTTCCCTTAATATTACTAATTTATGGTTGCACCTCTTGTTTTTATTACGTATTCAATCTGATTACGATTAGATTGAAACTAAATGTGGTTTTAGTGATATGTATATATTAGACAAAGGCCCGATAATATATAATGCAGTACACAATTACAAAGTTAGTTTGTAATTGACATTGGGAAGTGTCACTGTTAAATATATATTATCAAACATAGTTCCTGGTCAAGATTTACTAACACGGGTCGGTTAGTCAAATCCGTTGAGACCAGTACATGTCGTATATCGAGACTTGGTCCAATGGTTTATCCCAATGAACCATGAGTCTGAGGAGACTCGTATAGACGTGTAGGTGTTTATAGTGGATAAACACTGAACGACTCACCGAAGATTCTTAATAAATGGTACACCAACGTCAATAAGAATCTTCTCGGGTTGAGTAGCACTTGTGATTCTTAGACTTGAGTTGCAATTGTGGGCACATGAGACATCTTCTACACTTAGATGGCAGTTACGTCACCGATCTATTTAGATCAGACCTCCGTCTGTTCGTTGGGTGTAGATAGATTCTCAGGGTGTCCTATGTGTATCAAGATAGGATCAGTCAGTTCTGTGTATCAGAGCATAGGTAGTCCATATGATTAGCAATCAGATAAAACCATGGGCCCGTGGTACAATTTGGAAGCCATTTCTAAACATTCTTTTAGAGATTGCTAATAGAATAGTCGACTGGATAATCCCTATAGAGATTTGACGTTTACATCTATATCTCTGGAATTTATCTAGATACCTGTGACGGAGGAATTATACATTTTCCATGACCTCTACCTGTATGATTCAGCGAGTTTATCCGTGATCGTCATAATTTACGGGTGGATAAATTATGGACACGAAATTGGATTTCGTGACGGATATGCCTGAATCTAGAGAGTCTCAATAATGAAACATACTCGTAGAGCACTAGGGCAACAATTATAAATGATATTGATTATTTATAAAGTCGTTTAAAGTTTAAACGCAAAATACATGCGAAAGGACCTGATAGTCATTTCCTTAATTTTTGTGTATTTGTATTTAATACTTGATTAATTCAAATACACATTAATTAATTGTCAAATTGAGATATTTGACTAATATCATAAATGAATATATGTATTTGATATTTAATGTAAATATTATACATATATTTAATATATTTGTATTTATTTAATTAATTAATTAATTAATTGTTAAATGATTAAATTAATTAAAATATAAATATCTTAAGGTTTAGATATTTGTTTTAATGACTTAGTTGCCATTGTTGACTTGTTGAAAATTATCATTAAAGTGTAATGATCATTTTATCAACTTGGCTTAATGGAATTCAAATGAAATTGAAATTAATATATCTTGTTCTTGCTATAGCCAAATTCGGCCAAAGTGATTTTGGTAGCAAGTATATATTGTTTTGTTTCATTTAGGGTTTGAATAACCTAATACACTTTATCAAACTCCATTAAAACAAAAGCAAAGAAGGTAGAGAGAAAGAAAAGAAAAATCAAAGGAAAGCTTGGAATTTAGTAAGTATTTCCAACCTTCCATTAGAGAGTAAATTGTTCCTCTTGTTGTGGGATTCACTTAGTGATGTTCTTAAGTTTTTCTATTCTTTATTCTTTGTGTTTTTGATGGATGAAAGTTTGATGAAGGGGTTAAGCATGTATGAAGTTGAAATGATGTTACTAGTGTAGTAATAAACATTTTTTTCATGGTTTTAGAACTTTGTTGCTAATCTAGAGTTGTTGACCCACTCTTAAATGACCTAGATTTGATCTATAGTTATTTCATTGTGTTTAGACTTTAATTGGATGGAAGAAACATGATTAAAGTAATTGATTTAACCAATTTGGTCTAATTTGTTAATTTGAAGAAATTGAAAAATTAGGGTTTAAGACTACTTCCAAATTTGGGGCTTTTCATTTATATTGTGTATTTGAATGTGTATATGATGCATGTAAAATATTGGGTTGATTGGATTTTGCCTTGATGTGTTTTGAACCATAGAAGTGCAAAATGCACAAACCCCCCCTAATGGAGGCTCTCGGCCAAGGCACTCATAATTGGGATTTTTGTTGCTTTTGGTGTTTTGACATTTGGGACATGTTAAATTCATCTTAGAAATGATTTAGAATCATCCAAAATTGATTTGAACAATTTCAGACTAAAATGAACAAAATGCCAAGTGTAAGGGCAATTCGGTAAATTCACATAAATTTTATTTATTGAATTTTATTTCATAATTTCATTATTAGGTAATTAAATAAATATGTTTATTTAATTAATCCGAGAAAAAGTTTTGAAATCGGAAAATTTGATTTTCCACCGTTTCCGCTGCGTTACCGGATATAGCCCCTAAATACCCTCACAAAATGGTATCAGAGCGAGTCTGATTCTAGGCCTCTTTAAAATGATTAGCTTGTTTTATTCAATGTTTAATCATGTTTTCTTGACTTTATACATGCATGTTATAATCTAATTTGATTAGATTTAGGGTGTATGACACTTAATGGAATATGGCCGCTTAATAAGGTTTTAAAGTAACTAGTATTTGGAATACTTGTTTCTTGGTCCGTCTTGTCAATACGGTTTAAAAATATTTTTCCGTGACTACATCTGAGACCGTGCCTCTGCTGTGAGGGTGTAGCCGATATAGATTTATTTATGCCGGATGTATATTAGATACTAGATAAATTCAAGCGAAAGCGGAATCCTGAACGTGCCCTAGCTGTCAGGGTTACGCAAGTAACTTGAGTTTATCATTGATGAGTTTAACCTTGGTACGTCTCCTTGTGGGCCTGCCTTAGCCGCGGCAACGAGAAACGACCAGGACTAGAACCTCAGAGTCACTAGTGAGTGATTGACAATGAGTTGTCTACCTGTGAATATACGTATGCGAGACCGTGCCTCTGTTGTGAGTCGAAATATATTCATGGGGTCCACTTCCAATTATGGAATTTGATTTAATTATTGAATTCTCATTTTTCCGTTGGGAATTACGGTATTACGTAAAATAGTGGGAGGCACTGCAAAGTTTCAAATATTCCATAACTTTAGCGTGTGTATTATTATGAAAATTGCCGCCTATTTGTTTCCTTATTCTATTGTTTATTTAGAATTAAACTTTTATTTACTGCACACATATTTTGATATGTTATCTATGGTTAGTGACTTAGTTTCTAAGTTACGACAGATAATCTAGATAAATATCCCTTTTAGGATATAATACTTTAGAGAGAATAGTTTCTTATGTAGTAAGAATTGACTTGAATTAGTTCATGTCTCGAGATTCTTGATAGGCATTAAGAAAGCCCCATTAGATATTTGTTTATCTAGTAATGACGTTTCTCAGCTTTAATGACCTTTAGAGGCAATGTGTCTGACACAATTTGCTAATCAATTATTTTTAATTGTTGTGAAAGTTGAATGCAAATAGTAAAGCTAAAGAAAGGAGATGCGTATAGTTGTATATAGAAAATATCGATTTTCACAATACTACAACTATAGGTATTAGATTCAGATCTCCCGTCTAGTTATTTAAAATATTGATTTACGATTGTTTTGATATTTGATATCGGAACTCGCGATTATTGGATAGTCACTTGTTCTTTATAAACAACTGTTACATATTTTATAATAACTAGTAGTGTCATTGACGTAGAGATAAACATTAAGAAAAATTATTTGGTAAAAGTAAATAATTTAGAACGGTGCTTTATGAGTTTAATCACTTAAGCATTAGATGCTTATTCCGTATGGTAAATGGTGGTTTGATACTAGATCATACCATATATCATTATCCATTTAATGAATATTGTATTCAGGAAGGTGATTAAGATCTCGTTTAACCAATGATTGTCATTGGACCACCAGATTTATTTAACTGATACATTAGATGTATGTAGTTTAATAAATTGTAATTGCTTAAGATAGTTTTCTTTAATTCGTAACTTAGTTTATGAATTGTCATAACTTAGTTACGTGTTTTTGAAAGAACACATATTGAACGTCTTGATATGATCAAGAACTTTCAATTTGTTCTGATAAAACATAGATTGAACATTTTTGACTTGTTCATATATATTCAATCTAAAGTTTTTAGAGAACTCTATCCTCAAAATTCATTACATGTCTTTGAACTGTTCAAAGATTTTTGATACGATCAAACATATGAATTTAAAGCAATTAGTTCTAAGGTTATTCAATGAATATGATTCTTACTCAATATTATTCTTCCACGATTTCATCTTGATGGAATTGAGTAGTGGGAGCAATCGAATCTTATATGATTTGATTCGTTTGATATTGAATATTACCGAATTAGTTTCAATACTCTTAGGGTTATGCTCCATTAACACTAATTCATTTCTAATAATTAATGTTCCATTAATTTCCACAATTACATATATGATATGTATAGGAAGAAAAATTTGAATCTTGAAAGGTTTGAGATTTGAATCTTTATTTTATATAATAGTTATATAATGGAAATTACTTACACCTTGGAGGTATAAGTAAAAGTTTATCATTTATTCTATTTTATAGAATATTGTATTCTATTTAATAAAATATCTTTCCTACGATCCTAAGTAATAAAATTGTTTTATTATTTGGTGTGTAACATCAGATGTTAACTATTGTAGAAAAACTTGACTTATTGAAGTCAATTGTGAGAATGATAACTATAAATGGAACTACGTAATTAATAAGATGAAACAACCCTTACATCTTCTATATAAGTTTAATAGGATATCCGAATCATTTACAAGTATTTGATACTAAATGATTTTGTTGTTTTCTTACCGAAGAAAAATATCCTATAACTTATAATGGAAGTGATATTTGATATCGATTCTGGAAGTTCACCATTGAACCATAGATCTAAGATTGTTCATAGTTTACTACGATCAAGTTTTGAACTTGATTACGCTTTCATTATGAATTAGTTCATGATATGTGCTAATTGTTTGCGCAGTGAAAGCAGTGTGAGCTTATTAAAGGTTTGACCTTTATAGTATGATAGTGAGAAAAATTATACTCAGCAATCTATTGTAGATTCTGAGAAAACTTATCTCTAGTCACACTAATTGAACAATTAGAGATATATTGGTTAATGTTGATATTAAACTGTACATTTTAACTAAAGAATACAAAGTGGCATTTTTTGAATGACTTATTCAGAAAAGAGATCAGTTGTGATTTCTTTGTTTGAAGAGTTCATTCTGGAATGGCCCTAGAGTTTGTGTTCTGTTGAGATCGTAGTTTAGTGTGCTAGCTTATGGAGCCTATTGTAGACTCGGATAAGTCTTCTGGAAATCCGTGTTCTCTATTTTTGACATCAGTCAGATTGTCTGATCTTGTCAAAGTATAGAGGATACATATGTGATTGAAGGGTTAGTGGGAGCGTACAAATTACTTTCTAGTGTTATATATCCTAACAACATTATCATTATTATAGTAATAATGAGATGTTTGTCAGGTAAAAGATTTACCTAAGTCTTCTTTACTCCGTGAAAGCAGTGGATTAGTCTATGTTATATTTGATATAAAGTTTTATATAAGATATAAAACTAAGAGACTTGTGAGATACTCTTATTATTCGTACATTAGATATGATCTAATAAATGACATAACTAGGCTATCTATATGACAGTTAGTATAACTGTTGGACAGTTATTGTGTGTCTTATATAAAGTATTCATCTTTCGTAAATGATGATTCCTTTTTCGAAGGAGATATTGATTAGAATGTCTAATCAATCTTATGTATCATTTGATGATTACATAATAAATACTTTATAATGTGCGATTGTAGATATCGATTTAATCGTAATTGTTACGAGTTATTTTGATATCCTATAGACCATATGATGGATCTTGAAACACGTTCTTTGTGATCTTTGAGATATTAAGAACGAGTTTCTAATTCATGGAGAATATAGTCTGCAACCATTAGGGTCATATTAGTTTTGAGACTAATTATGACGTTAGACAGTCTACGTTATAAAGAGTCACAAAAGATGCAGTGGGAGTGTCACGAATGATTATACTATTAAGTGTAATTAGATGGAACTTATGAAGTATTGACTTATAAAGTTGCATAGAGACCTTATAAATTAGAAGTTTTATATTAGTGTTGTGCTTGCGATTGTCCGCATAATATTTTAGATTTGATCCCTAAATACTTGGACAACTTATTAGCTGTAGCATAATACTGATGTAGCATCAGAGTCATATTAATGTATAATTTAGATTCTACAAAATATGAATGATGCTGAACATGGGAAACGATGGAGTTTGTTTGACAAACTCAATATGTAATAGCGGACCTGTTTCTTGTTGCCTACCTCTTAAGTACTGGGTGAGCTTTTGAGGGCCATGTGCATACGATACACATTGAGATGTGTATATGATACCGTGGATTGGCACTAGAGCAAGTGAGAGAAATTGTCGGGGTTGGTGCTTAGAGCGCCAATCCGGACCGTATTTATGTCTGATTCATGAATACGAACATCCCATTTTCCCTTAATATTACTAATTTATGGTTGCACCTCTTGTTTTTATATACGTATTCAATCTGATTACGATTAGATTGAAACTAAATGTGGTTTAGTGATGTGTATATATTAGACAAAGGCCCGATAATATATAATGCAGTACACAATTACAAAGTTAGTTTGTAATTGACATTGGGAAGTGTCACTGTTAAATGTATATTATCAAACATAGTTCCTGGTCAAGATTTACTAACACGGGCCGGTTAGTCAAATCCGTTGAGACCAGTACATGTCGTATATCGAGACTTGGTCCGATGGTTTATCCCAATGAACCATGAGTCTAAGGAGACTCTTATAGTGGATAAACACTGAACGACTCACCGAAGATTCTTAATAGATGGTACACCAACGTCAATAAGAATCTTCTCGGGTTGAGTAGCACTTGTGATTCTTAGACTTGAGATGCCATTGTGGGCACATGAGACATCTTCTACACTTAGATGGTAGTCACGTCACCGATCTATTTAGATCAGACCTCCGCCTGTTCGTTGGGTGTAGATAGATCCTCAGGGTGTCCTATGTGTATCAAGATAGGATCTGTCAGTTCTGTGTATCAGAGCATAGGTAGTCCATATGATTAGTAATCAGATAAAACCATGGGCCCGTGGTACAGTTGGAAGCAGTTCTAAACCTTCTTTTAGAGATTGCTAATAGAATAGTCGACTGGATAATCCCTATAGAGATCTGACGTTTACATCTATATCTCTGGGATTTATCCGGATACCTGTGACGGAGGAATTATACATTTGCCATGACCTCGACCTGTATGATTCAGCGAGTTTATCCGTGATCGTCATAATTTACGGGTGGATAAATTATGGACACGAAATTGGATTTCGTGATGGATATGCCTGAATCTAGAGAGTCTCAATAATGAAATATACTCGTAGAGCACTAGGGCAACAATTATAAATGATATTGATTATTTATAAAGTCGTTTAAAGGTTAAACGCAAAATACATGTGAAAGGACCCGATAGTCATTTCCTTAATTTTGGTGTATTTGTATTTAATACTTGATTAATTCAAATACACATTAATTAATTGTCAAATTGAGATATTTGACTAATATCATAAATGAATATATGTATTTGATATTTAATGTAAATATTATACATATATTTAATGTATTTGTATATAATTAATTAATTAATTAATTAATTGTTAAATGATTAAATTAATTAAATATAAATATCTTAAGGTTTAGATATTTGTTTTAATGACTTAGTTGCCATTGTTGACTTGTTGAAAATTATCATTAAAGTGTAATAATCATTTTATCAACTCGGCTTAATGGAATTCAAATGAAATTGAAATTAATATATCTTGTTTTTGCTATAGCCAAATTCGGCCAAAGTGATTTTGGTAGCAAGTATATATTGTTTTGTTTCATTTAGGGTTTGAATAACCTAATA
Organism: Zanthoxylum bungeanum; assembly: GCA_019454045.1. NCBI lineage: Eukaryota > Viridiplantae > Streptophyta > Magnoliopsida > Sapindales > Rutaceae > Zanthoxylum > Zanthoxylum bungeanum. Next base: position 47,302 of record SKCR01042585.1, read on the forward strand.
CACTTTATCAAAATCCATTAAAACAAAAGCAAAGAAGGTAGAGAGAAAGAAAAGAAAAATCAAAGGAAAGCTTGGAATTTAGTAAGTATTTCCAACCTTCCATTAGAGAGTAAATTGTTCCTCTTGTTGTGGGCTTCACTTAGTGATGTTCTTAAGTTTTTCTATTCGTTATTCTTTGTGTTTTTGATGGATGGAAGTTTGATGAAGGGGTTAAACATGTCTGAAGTTGAAAGGATGTTACTAGTGTAGTAATAAACATTCTTTTCATGGTTTTAGAACTTTGTTTCTAATCTAGAGTTGTTGACCTACTCTTAAATGACCTAGATTTGATCTATAGTTATTTCATTGTGTTGAGACTTTAATTGGATGGAAGAAACATGATTAAAGTAATTGATTTAACCAATTTGGTCTAATTTGTTCAATTTGAAGAAATTGAAAAATTAGGGTTTAAGACCACTTCCAAATTTGGGGCTTTTCATTTATATGGTGTATTTGAATGTGTATATGATGCATGTAAAATATTGGGTTGATTGGATTTTGCCTTGATGTGTTTTGAACCATGGAAGTGCAAAATGCACAAACCCCCCTAATGGAGGCTCTCGGCCAAGGCACTCATAATTGGGATTTTTGTTGCTTTTGGTGTTTTGACATTTGGGACATGTTAAATTCATCTTAGAAATGATTTAGAATCATCCAAAATTGATTTGAACAATTTCGGACTAAAATGAACAAAATGCCAAGTGTAAGGGCAATTCGGTAAATTCACATAAATTTTATTTATTGAATTTTATTCCATAATTTCATTATTGGGTAATTAAATAAATATGTTTATTTAATTAATCCGAGAAAATTTTTTGAAATCGAAAAATTTGAGTTTCCACCATTTCCGCTGCATTACCGGATTTAGCCCCTAAATACCCTCACATATGTATACGACGATTCAGATAATAAGCAATGTTTGGCATGTATGTGCTTGTGTATGAGAGGTCGTGTGATGAGTTTGTGTCACGTGATATGTGTGCACGTGTGTATGTTTAATTGGGTGATAATTTCATAGTGTAGTAGTCGAGCTGGTTAGGAATCCGCTTGGATGGAATTCATCTCATACCTATTCTAAAATAGGTAATGAGTCTAGTACAAGCATTGTGTGTATAACCGAGTCGTTTGTATGTGTTGTTGAATGATGTGATCTTTGATGTGTCGATTGTTGTGTGTGTTTCGTGATTGGTTGTTTGATGTTTGTAAAAATGTTTGAGTGTATGTATGTGTATGATAGAACTCGTGTTATGTATGGATCGTGTACGCTTATGTGAAATGAATGGATGATTTGAAACCGATGAGAATATCAGAGGTTATAAAGCGTGTTTGCCAAGTTGTAATGGTATGTGTAGGCATTGCATTTTTGCATGTGAAACCCGATGATGAGTCTCAGTTGGAGGCACTACCTTTTTAGTTAAGGATACTGCGGGAAACGGACGTCGGAAGGGGAAATTCGGAATAAGTATGTCGTCAAGTTCATTTCACAAGTTCACTATTTTCGTTCGTGCTGCGTTCGTTACCACGTTCGAACTTCAAACAGATTGCGGACGTTCGTGCAGCGTTCTAAGAGGCGTTCGAACGGTGTCGGTATTTATGGTTTTGCTGCTAGGCCCACACGCCCAAGGCCCTTAAATTACACCCAAATTAAATCAAATATTAATTAAATTAAACATTGAATTAAATAAAATAATTAAACCATTTACCAATTAAATAAAATATAAAATATAATCATACCTAATTTAGATAAATCAAATATATTAACTTCCTAACTAAGCAAAATCATATACTAAATTAAAAAGGTCATGCCTAATTAAATCACTAATAACCATTTAAAGATATTGACTTCGTAATCTAAACCAAATTTGTCCCTCTCAATCTTTGACTTTCCTTGCTCAACATAAAATCAAATCCTTCCTTGTGAGACAAGGAGTAGCCATAGCCATTCTCTATATAAACACCCCTCACCAAGACATGACTCCCCTTAGTTCATACACATAATTCTCACGCAAGTCACAACACAAAAAGCCCTAGCCACTCACGGCAATAGCAACAAGAAGAACACAAACAATTCTCTTCATCTCCTCCACACATAACCGAAAATCTCCCCCATACAGCAGCCCTCCATCACCAAAAATATACCCCCAAACAACAGCCCAAACACGCTCCAAACAGCCGCTAAAGTACCCCCAAACAGCAGCCCATTTCCTCCCGAAAACAGCAGCAAAATCCTCTTAAAACAGTCCCTAAAATCCTTAAAACAATAACATAAAAACTGCACTTATAATCCTTAAAATAATCACACAAAACTGCACTTAAAACCAATAAAAAAACACTCGAAATAGTCCGTTGAAACGTCAAAATAGTGACCTGAACAGTGAGCAGAAAATACAGAGGAAACATCAGTAAAATGGAGGCCAAACAGCAAGCAAAGCAGCAAAACAGTGAGCCAATATGCTAAACCAGTAAACCGAAGAAATAGAGGAGCTTTACCCTTCCGATCTCCGCGAAACGGAAGTCCGAAAGTCGGCAAAAAAGGTTAGACCTGAGGGTATTTTCCATATTCGTTTTCTGTTTTATTTTTATTATTCATTGAGTATTGTTCGCATGACTGTTATGTCAAAATGCATGTTGTGGCCCTTGAGTAGATAAATATGCATGTATCATGAAATATTGTATGTTGTGGACTTGGAATAAAATAAAAGATGTGTCAACTCTCGCGGTATATCAGATGGAAACCCAGACATAAATTTCATAGCCGATTCCGAATGGACGGTAGTATGATCTGTACTCGGGATACAACTCCACGTACCGCTTGAGTAAACAGCACCTTCTTTTTTTTATGTTGCTTTGATTTATTTATTTTTCGCCATTTGAATTCTGCATGTTACTTGTTTATGCATGACGCAATCAAGTGCATGGGCTTAGTAAGTCGGATTAAAGGTCCCCTATTTGGAGAGGTTAAAATCCTTTACCACGATGCTTTGCCGCGCCGGTTGATGTGTGTTCGATTGGATGTAAGATATGTTCAATCGGGCATACTAAGTTTGATGTCATTGTCTTTATTTTTGTATGCATGACGCAATCGAGTGCATGGGCTTAGTAAGTCAGATGAAAGGTCCCCTATTTGGAGGGGTTAAAATCCTTTACCACGATGATTTGCCGCGCCGGTTGATGTGTGTTCGATTGGATGTAAGATATGTTCAATCGGGCATACTAAGTTTGATGTCATTGTCTTTATTTTTGTATGCATGACGCGATCGATCGCATGTGCTTAGTAAGTCGGATTAAAGGTCCCCTATTTGGAGGGGTTAAAATCCTTTACCACCCGATGCTTTGCCGCGCCGGTTGGTGTATATTCGATTGGATGTGAGATGAGTTCATTCAATCAGATACGTGAGGTCCCATATTGTGGATTGTTTCTATGAATGTGTTGCATGCATCAGGTCTGGTTCCGTTCTACTACGTGTTCTCGAACGCCACATGAACGTGAACCTTCCATTTACCATTCGAACGCGTCCTCGAACGCTACGTGAACACACACGCGCATTTCATAGTGTTTCATGCATCAGGTCTGGTTCCGTTCGAACGCGTTCCCGAACGCCACACGAACGTGAACCTTCTGTTACCGTTCGAACGCGTTATCAAATGTTATGCGAATGCGCACGCATCTTCTTAGTGTTTCATGCATCAGGTCTGGCTCCGTTCGAACGCGTTCTCGAACGTTATACGAACGCGAACCTTCTGTTTACCGTTCGAACGCGTTCTTGAATTTTACATGAACGCGCACACCCATTAGCTGATTATTTTCATCAATTGATTCGTACATAATTGTCCTAGTAGCTATTCCTTCGTATGATGAACCTGATTGTTTCTATGCATTATGCAAGATTGTGTAGGTGTCGTTCGTCTTATTTCCCACATGTATAAGTATAATGTGTTTATTAACTTGTATGCTGACGTATGTTATCTTTAGTATGCAAATTGAGACATAGATTACATGCAAATAGGCTGTATCCAAATTCAGATATGTGTTACATGTAAATTTAGATGAACTTGTTGATGTATGCATGAGAACTTAGAAGCATCATCTCTTGGAAATAAGTGTTACTTAAGCTTGATTAAATTATTGCACAAATCCTTTCATTACAAGTGACATAAGTAAGGGACCATTCCGAACCCAACGATTTGAGGTCTTCCCTTGCGAGGGGTGAGTGCGGCCTTAAATCCATTTTCCCGGTTCACACCGGGTGGCGACTCCATTATTTCTCGGTTTGGGCCCCCGTGGCTACTCCGTACTCCTAACTAGGCAGCGAGTCTAGAACAGCATGCGTCGCTCAGTTTCTGTGTTCTCACAGTCTGGCGACTCCACTGGGGATAGAGAATCGGCCCCGAAATATTGTCTTGTAATGTTTGGATTTATGTTCTAATTGACCGTGTCTATAGTGGATAAAATGGGGGTTTAATCAAGGGCATTTTAGGCTAGGTAATGGTTTGGTGTCTTTCTTCATTCACTACCTTCCTAGAAGGAAAAGCTGTGAAGGCACCTATATGGCCATCTACTCGTAGCCTATTGTGATGGACTAATTTGGAGGACTCGTTGTTTATTCCTGTCACCAACCGATAAGAGCCTAAGAGGCTATGGTACTTAAGAGAGCCTCGCTCCACCCTCCCTCTGGGGAATCTACAACAGGAAATCCATTTGACAGTCAGTCACACACCATAGCTCATTGGCACGTACCTTAGTGTATAAAAAAGGTGCGCTCACTTGGTCGCTCAACCCTTGATTGGGGAGACCTAGTTGGGGCCATCATTCGCCGGTGAGAGCCTTTGTCTACACTCTTGCGAACCCACCCATAGACCAGGTTTGTATGGTTAAAGTAACAATTATTTCCTTGATATGTGCTTGTTGACCATCCTCATTTGGATGCAGTTGGACTATTGTCAGAAATGCGAACTTGTTGGGCCATTTAAACTGGGGCGAGTTCATACCTTATGACATTAGGCCCAAAGCTTCTGAAATATTGATGGGCCATTCTGTAGAAATCATTGTTTTTTATGTTTGCATTATCTTTATTTTATGCTTGTGTTTGGGAACATCGTCGTTTGATCCATTTGGACCATTTGTCATGGGATATGGCTTGTTGGGCCATTAAACTAGGAAGAAGTGTATTTTATACGATTGGGACAAAGGCTTCTAAGTGATTGATGGGCCACTTTGTGCTTGTATCGGAACATTACCATTTGGATTTAGTTGGCTCCTTGCCATGATGTGAACTTGTTGGGCCATTTAAACTGGGACTAGTTCACTCCTATGACAGTTAGCCCAAAAGCTTCTAAAATGATGACGGGCCGATTTGTTGTAAATTTTAATTAATTTAGTATGTTATTATGTTACATGCATCTCATGCACCTCATACATACATATATCATGTTAACACCATCTATGTCTCAAAAAGACATCATAGATACCGTTTGGGTTAGAGAAGGAACAAGGCTCATTAAAAGAACAGTAACAGTCATGAGTGAATCCGGTAATGAGGTATCCCATATGGATTAGTTAGAGAATGGTCTCGCCAAGATTACTGAACATTTGCAAGCCTTGACTACTGCTGTGGCTGGTATGGCTGTGCCTCGTGCTGGGGGAAATTCTGAGAATGTGAGGCGTGAGGAGCCTTCGAATGGGTTGGGGGATGATATCCCCACTTTTGATGATGATATGGTAGAGTATGCAGCAGACAGAGTATCTGGGTCTCAGGCAGAGTTACAGAAACTTCGAGATCAAGTTGAGTCAGTTACCCGCAAGATGAGGGGTAATAATGAAGATTTGCTAGATTATGACACACTGACTTTCGAGGAACAGTTGCCGGCACAGTTCAAGATGCCTGATATGGCTAAGTTTATGGGAATGGGGATCCAAGGTGCATCTCCGACAGTTTGTATCAGTCATGAGTTCAGTTGGCCTGTCTCAGCGCCAAGTGCAGAAGATGTTTGGAATGTCGCTCGAGGAGCTCCCGTGGTGTGGTACCACAGTTTGGAGAAAAAAGTGAAGGAAGATTGGAGGGAGTTGGCTGACGCCTTCCTGAAGCAGTATGTCACTGACCTAGAGATCGATCTGTCACTCCGCGATCTGGAGAATGTTAAGCAAAAATCGGAGGAGAGTTTTAAGGAGTATGTGGACCGATGGAGAGGTCAGTTGTTGAAAATGCAGACTAGGCCCTCGGAGAAGCCATATTAAAATGATTATCAATGGCACCAAGCCCTCCATTACAGCAAGTTGAGGAGGATGACCTCCATGATTACAGACTTTCGGCAGTTGAGGGAAACTGTCATGTATATTGAGGAAAAAGAGGCGAGAATAGAAAATTCTATGGTCTGAACAGGAGGCCCATTGGGGGAACATTGGGAACAAAGCCCGTTTCTGCTGAGATTACTGCTATCGAAGGAACTGGAGATTTTCCAACTTTGGAAGACCCCTATCAAAGGTGCTAGAGAAATTGAAGAGGCAAGGGCTCTTAAAACCCTTGGAAGCCAAACTATTACCCAATCCCCCATCATCACATTATAACCTAAACCTTTACATCACTTTCACCACAAAGGGCCATGACACCGACAACTACGCCCGACTCCGCAATGAAATCCAATACCTGATAGACTCCAGGAAAATACCTGACCCAGAAACAGAACAGCCTGACACACACAGAAACCCATTACCCAACTATCGTGCCGTACCACCACCAGCCTATATGATCAATTCTGGCCTCCCAGAAGAGATTGTCCTAAATCCTTTCACCTCAAGCATTTTGCCTGGGAATCTGGGATAGTACTAGTGAAGATGAGACTGAGCAGGGGAAAAACTTTTGGCTTGATTTCTCTAGCGTGATGAGGAAGAAGTGAGGGGAATGACGCGCAAGCGGTCATTTTTACAATGATATGGCAGTCAGAAAAGGGTAAGGAAGTTTTGACAGATGGCAGAGAAGTGGTTGAGACTGCAGAAAATACTGAGGGGGGGGCTATAGTGCTGAGGCAATTAGGAAGACTAGAGCACAAGTGAGTATCTGGGAACTGTTATGCGCATCTCGGGAGCATAGGCAGGCCATGGTTGAGGCCTTGAGCAAGATTGTGGTTACGGAAGATGCCAACCCTGCAATGTTTGTTGGGTCAATTCAGAAAGAAGCTTTGCAGATATCTTTTTCTGAGGAGAACTCCCGGCGGAAGGAAAAAATCATAATAGGCCTCTATTTATCAGGGCCGAGGGAGAGGCAAGAGAACTTCATGTGTGATGGTGGATGATGGTTCGTCCATCAATGTGTGCCCGCTGAAAATTCTGGCAGATGATTGGGTATGAAAGAACAGACTTGGACCCCTCCAGCATGACTATTAAGGCTTATGATGACAGCAAAAGGGGAGTTGAGTGTACTTTTGTGGCTATGGTCAAGGTAGGCCCGATTGAAGATGAGGTTGAGTTCACGGTACTGGACATCCCGGCTACTTTCGCCTTATTGTTGGGAAGGCCTTGGTTTCACAAACTGGGGGCGTGCCTTCCACTTTACATCAGATGATCAAGTTCCCGTATGAGGGAGAAGTTGTTACTATCCGGGCTGAGATAGATAATGTCGTGGCCGCCTTAGAGATACAACCTTTCACGAGGTTTCAGGTGTCATACTTTTGAGGAGTGGGTGGATCCTAGGGTGGCTAGGATAATGAAAAAAATGAAGTTGAGCCGGGTGAAGGTTCAAAATTACCAGATTCAGAGGACAGACTACTCGGAAGGTTTGGGGTACAAGTCTGATGAAGAAAAGCCGAAGGTCAAGAAAAAGAGCCTGAAACTGATGGAATGTTTTGTGAAAGCTTCAAGATATCAAGGGGAGCCTGAACCTGTAGAAGTTAATGGAATTGTGGTACCTGGGTTTGAGATCTTCCAGGATATGTTGGGTAAGAAGCCGATAGTTGAAGAAATGTGACGAAAGAAAGAAAGAAGAAGATAATTGGGAGGAAGAACTGATGAAGTTGGAGAGCCTGACTCTGGGAGAGAACAAAAAGCCTGTGGAAAACCTGGTTGCAGAGGAAGAAATGCCTATAGATGATGAAGACATTTACCTTCCTGATTTGTTTGAATGTACTTCTGCATTATCCAATAATAAAGACATCTCTTTTGCTTACTTGCCTGAGTCATTTCCATTTACTCCGCACGAATTAAGATATTTGATATCAGTTCGGCCAGAACTACTGATTTAACCTTGGTACACCCGAGATCCCAAGGAAATTCTGATTGCAAGTGAAGTTACCTCCGACAGAGAGGAGAAACTAGAAGAAGTGTTGGTCAGATATGCCAAAGTGTTTGCTTGGTCCTATGAGGACATGCCTGGGGTAGACAGAAAATACCCAGCACACAATACCATCTTATCCGAACATGAGGCTAGTAAAACAGAAACTCCGACGGATGAGACAGAATGAGCTGAGAAAGTCAAGAGGAAGTTAAGAAACAGATAGATTTGGGGTTCCTGGAAGGAAGTAGTGAAGTATATGAGTGGTTGGCTATATAGTGCCGGTGCCAAAGAAAGACGGGAAGGTCAGAATGGTTGTAGACTACAGAGATCTCAACAAGGCTTGTCCGAAAGATGATTTTCCTCTGCCGCATATAGATTTCTGGTTGATAGTGCGACTTTATTGCTATGTATTCATTTGCAGATGGGTTTTCAGGTTACAATCAGGTTCTCATGGCTGAGGAAGACAAACACAAGACTGCATTTGTTGACCGTGGGGTACTTACGTTACAAGGTAATGCCGTTTGGGCTTAAGAATGCGGGAGCTACTTATCAACGGATGGCCACTACACTTTTTCACGACTTGATGCACAAAGATTGAGGTGTTGTGTGGATGACATGATGGTGAAATCAGAGACAAGAGTTAGGCATATTGAAGCACTGGAAAGGTTCCTTCAGAGAGTTGACAGATACAACCTGCGGCTTAATCCCAAGAAATGTGTGTTTGTGGTGACATCAGGGAAATTGCTTGGTCATACAGTGGGAATGGGCAGAATAGAGGTAGATTCTGAAAAGATCAAGGCAATCACAGAAATGCCTGCATCGAAGACAGAAAAAGAAGTCAGAGCTTTCTTGGGAAAGATTCAGTACATCAGTCGGTTCATCGCCAAGTTGACATCAGTATGTGAGCCTATCTTCAAACTGTTGTGAAAGGATCAGCCAGTGAGATGGAATGAACAGTGTCAGACAGCCTTCGAAAAAATCAGAGGAGTACTTGGTAAAGCCTCCTGTATTGAAACCTCCGAGACCGGACAGACCTTTGTTTTGTATTTGGCTATGAATCAGAAGCACTGGGGGCAATGATGGTACAGGCAGTGAGACAGGGGGTAGAACATGCAGTTTACTATCTGAGTAAGAAGATGCTCCCGTATGAGGCTCGGTATCAAGAAGTAGAGAAGATTTGTTTTGCCGTGGTATGGACTTCCAGAAAGTTGCGGACATTATTTCCAGTCTTGCAAGATCCAGGTAATGGCGAAGGAAAATCCTCTGAAATATTCTTCATCGTGCCTTCACTAGTGGGAAAATTGGGCAGATGGTTGGTATTGTGACAGAGTTTGACATTGAGTATCTCACCTCCAAAGTGATCAAAGGGCGAGCAGTAGCAGAATTTCTGGCATTGCAACCCGTTGAGGGGGATCAATATAAGTTTGAATTTCCAGACGAAGAGATCCAAGCAATAACAGTTCAAAGATGGAAGATGTATTTGTGAGCAGGAGAAGTGAATACAAGGGAGCCGGAATTGGGATCGTGATAATGACCCCCGAGGGAGAGACTTTGCCTTTGGCCAAGAGGTTGACATTCAGAGTGACTAACAACATGGCCGAGTATGAAGCATGTGCTTTCGGTTTGACAGCATTGATAGCCTTGAAGGCCGAGAGTATGGAAGTCTACGGAGATTCTATGTTGGTAGTCCAGCAGATGCGAGGAGAATGGGAATTGAAAGAAGAACGGTTGAAACCTTACCTTTTTCACCTCAGAAAGTTGGCATAGGTTTTCCCCGAGTGTAAGTTTCAGTACTTACCGAGAGAAGAGAATCAAATGGCAGATGCATTGGCTACACTTGCAGCAACTTGGGAAAATCAAGAAAAGTTAGTGATGAGACCGTTGATACTGACAACAGCAAGCAGACCTGTTTATGAGATAGAAAGAATTCTGGAGTTGAGGTCGACGATGGTAAACCTTGGTATTTTGACATTCAGAGGTATCTGGAACATGGTGAACTCCGGAAGGGGCAGGCAGAAAAGACAGAATAGCCATTCAGAAGTTAGCTTCCCAGTATGTGACTTTGAAATGGGAACTGTACAAGAGGCAAGCAAACAGTCTTCAGTTGAAGTGTTTGAGAAAAGAAGAAGCTCAACATGTAATGGAAGAAATACACGCCGGGGTATGTGGACCCCACATGAACGGGTTGAATCTGTCCCGCAAGATAGTGAGACAAGGTTTTTATTGGTCAACCATGGAAACAGACTGCGCGAAGATGGTAAAGCACTGTCATGACTGTCAAGCACACGGTAATTTGAATCACTTACCGCACACAGAGTTGCACGGGTGTCAGAGCCGTGGCCTTTCTCCGCATGTGGAATTGATATGATTAGAGAAATTCGACCGAATGCATCGAATGTGCATCGCTTCATAGTAGTGGCCGTAGATTACTTCTCGAAGTGGGTGGAAGCCGAATCATTCCGCAATGTTACAGCAAAACAAATGGCAAAGTTTATAGCTCGGAACCTCATTTGTCGGTATGGTATGCCGCATCATGTAGTGACAGACAACGGAGTTCAGTTTCAAGGAGAGACGAAGGCAATGTTACAGAGGTACGGGATAGGCCACCACAAGTCATCACCGTACAGGCCATAGGAAAATGGGGCAGTTGAGGCAGTCAACAACACTATAAAGATGATTTTAGCCAAGATGACAGAAAATTGCAGAGATTGGGCTGAGAAATTACCGTATGCTTTGTGGGGGTACAAAATATCAGTAAGAACAGCAACATGGGCCATACCTTACTCTTTGGTCTATGGAATGGAAGCAGTATTGCCAGTAGAGGTTGAAATACAGTCCATGAGGGTATTAACAGAGGCAGAATTACCGGAACATGAGTGGGCCACACAAAGGTTTGATCAGTTAGCACTACTGGATGAGAGGAGAACGAAGTCTTTGTATCACATGCAGTTGTATCAGAAGAGACTAGCCCGGGCATTCAACAAGAAAGTACGTCCCACCAAGATCAGAAATGGTGATTTGGTACTTAAGCAGTCGAGGCCGTTGACGACAGATCCGAGAGGAAAATTCAGACCTAACTGGGAATGACCTTACATAGTGCAGAAGGTAATGGGAAATGGAGCAGTGAGGCTATCAGACTTGGAAGAAACGAGTTCACCGAGCCGATCAACGTGGACAGATTGAAACAGTATTTTGCCTGAGGAAGAAAGGACCGAGCATCACCAAGGGAATTGGCAGAAGACCTAACCCAACGGAGTAGGAAAATCATTCATGCATACACGTAACATTGTATTCTTCCCGTGTTTGTTTTTGTTTTGTGTTCGCAGGTTCGAAGAAAAGAGAAAGCGGCAGAAATGAGCCAAACAACGTCAGCGCAGTTTCAGTTTTGGGGATGAGTCCCAGGGGGCGAGGCCCACATCAATATTTTTGGGGATAAGTCCCAGGGGGCGAGGCCCATATTGGCTTGGGGGGCGAAGCCCCACATCATCATCAGTTTGAGGGCGAGGTCCCTATTGTCAGCGGTGTTAGGTTGAGGTGCCCAGGGTCGAAGTGCCCCCGTTGTCAGTTGTAGTTCCGGGATGCGTGACCGGCGTAAACACACACGTATAACGCAAGCGCACGTATCATTCAAGTAGTATAAAAATATCGATCCGACGAGGACTTAATATCTAAACTATTAATATTATGAGGTCAAATGATTACTAATATCTAACAAGTTGATTGATTGATTTGAAATGATGACGATTCTAAATTTAAAAGCAAGTAAATAAAATAGTCGAAAATATGTTTTAAGAAAATTCAATATTAAAAACTATCAAGGGTTGTAATTTCTTCCAATATCATTTTAAAGATGAAGTGGTTATCTTAAAGTTGGGTAATATATTGATTTATTAACCTGGAACACTAAATTATGTGTAAGCCTCTGTCGATGGTCAGACACAAATACCCAGTTTAACCCAATTGAATCATATGTCTATGTCAACCAAATTATCTGGATTCATTAAGTTTAAGTTCCAATTATGGCTACCCCCGCCCGACAGGTATAATCCTATCCTGTAAGGAATTCTATTAAAGGGTTATCTATCCTCAAGGAAGATCGTGGGCTATTGAGTCTAAGGCTGAAACCTAAAATCCTATGTCTAGTTCATTTTAGATTTACCAGATCAATTTTATTAATGGCCAGTTAATGAAAAAGCATAAGTTAAGACTCAATAAATAAATCTTTATATTACCCAAGCTATAATCTAACCCTTATAAAACAGTGATATTGGATTTCATCACAACCCCAGATAACTAATTTAGTTACAACACATAACTAGGGCTAGTAAAAACTGAAAATAAAAGACATAAAGTAAAAATGCGGTAAAGTAAATACTGAAAAGTAAATTACAATAAAATAAAATGCTAAGGTAAAAGGAATTACTTTTACTACTACTAATTTAGATATCTCCCATAAAATAATATATAAACTTGTGATTCTTTTTCCAACCAGCCATATAGGTGGTAACCTGATTAAGTCAAATTAAATCCAACCAGCCATAAAGGCGGAACCAAAATTAAATTACCAACCGACCAATCTGGCGGTATCCTTTATTAGTCAGGTTTAAACCAGATTAAAATGAATTACCAACCGACCAATCTGGCGGTATCCTTTTTAAGTCAATATTTTAAATAGTGAATATATTATTTTTAAGGGAGATTAATCTAAATAGTAACAGTAAAAGAATTACCTTTCACCATAGCTGGGGAGTTACCTCCTCATGGTAAATAATAAAAACTGTAAAAAGTAAAAAGTAAAAAGTAAAAATTAATTACTATATTAACAAAACGTAATTAAAATTAATTACAAAACTAAAAAACTAAAAAACTAAAAATTAAAAGAAAGTAGAGAGAGAAACTCTCTCTTGAGAAAGATTATAAGAGAGAGAGTGGTGCACTGAATTCTGAAATCTCGAGCTCAATTTATAGGCCTCGGTAGGATCCAGCGTCGCGACGCCAGGTCCTCAGCATCGCGACGCCGGATTTGTCGACGTGGCACGCTCTGGTTCGCTGGTTTGAAGATTCTGGATAAGATGATAAGGTGACACGTGGCAGAGTGGTTGGGCTTCAATTATTGTGACATGTGGCGGCTTCTGATTGGTCGCTGAGATTCTTATCCGCCACGTGTCAGATAAGGATAGGATACTCAATTATTGATGCTGACGTGGCGCTGACGTGGCGACGATGTGGCGACACGTGGTAAAGAGACTGTCGGCACCGTAGAATTGCGACACGTGTCGCTTCCTGATTGGCTGATGATGACATGGCGGTGAGGTGGCAATGTTGAATTGTTGACTTGCTGACGTGGCTGATGACATGGCGGTGACATGGCGACACGTGGCGATGATGACTGTCGGCACCGTAGGATGCTGACATGTGGCACGGCGCATGTTAGCAGATCGGCTGTGATGGTGACACGTGGCACGGCGCATTTTAGCAAAGTCAAACTTTTCTCAGATTCTGATTTGTGGACCCGGCGCACGTTAGCACTGTTCGGCGTATTTTAGACGTCGCGACGCTGAACTCTTGGCGTCGCGACGCGCTTAAGACCAAAATATCCCTGTTGACGCATTTTTGTCCGTTTTTGCCCCAAATTGCCTCCAATGCTTTCGAAACTTTATTTTATCTACAAAATAACACAAAATACATCAAAACATTCACAAAACTCAAGAAACTATACAAAATATTAGGTCAAATGAGTGGGAATAAGTGATATAAATACCACTCATCAATGCGTCCCAGGGTCGAGGCGCCCACTACACCATCAGTTTGAGGGCGAGGTCCCTATTGTCAGCGGTGTTGGGTCGAGGTGCCCAGGGTCGAGGAGCCCCCATTGTCGGTTGTAGTTCTGGGATGCGTCCCAGGGTCGAGGCGCCCACTACACCATCAGTTTGAGGGCGAGGTCCCTATCGTCAGCGGTGTTTTGGGTCGAGGTGCCCCCGTTGTCGGTTGTAGTTCCGGGATGCGTCCTAGGGTCGAGGTGCCCACTACATCATCATATTGAGGGCGAGGTCCCTATTGTCAGCGATATTGGGTTGAGGTGCCCAGGGTCGAGGTGCCCCCATTGTCAGTTGTAGTTATTGGGATGCGTCCCAGGATCGAGGTCCACTGCAGCACCAACTCAGCTCGAGGCAGCAGACGAGCCAGGTAAGTGAGAATGCATTGCATAACTTTGATAGGATTGTTCAAAGTCACACACTGCACAAGTCCCATCAAAGTGGGGGTGACTGTAGGCATTGCATTTTTGCATGTGAAACCCGATGATGAGTCTTAATTGGAGGCACTACCTTTTTAGTTAAGGATATTGCGGGAAACGGACGTCGGAAGGGGAAATTCGGAATAACTATGTCGTCAAGTTCATTTCACAAGTTCACTGTATTCGTTCGTGCTGCGTTCGTTACCACGTTCGAACGTCAAACAGATTACGGACGTTCGTGCAGCGTTCTAAGAGGAGTTCGAACGGTGTCGGTATTTCTGGTTTTACTGCTAGGCCCACACGCCCAAGGCCCTTAAATTACACCCAAATTAAATCAAATATTAATTAAATTAAACATTGAATTAAATAAAATAATTAAACCATTTACCAATTAAATAAAATATAAAATATAATCATACCTAATTTAGATAAATCAAATATATTAACTTCCTAACTAAGCAAAATCATATACTAAATTAAAAAAGATGTCATGCCTAATTAAATCACTAATAACCAATTTAAAGATATTGACTTCCTAATCTAAACCAAATTTGTCCCCCTCAATCTTTGACTTTCCTTGCTCAACATAAAATCAAATCCCTTCCTTGTGAGACAAGGAGTAGCCCTAGCCATTCTCTATATAAACAACCCCTCACCAAGATATGACTCCCCTTAGCTCATACACATAATTCTCACGCAAGTCACAACACAAAAAGCCCTAGCCACTCACGGCAATAGCAACAAGAAGAGCACAAACAATTCTCTTAATCTCCTCCACACATAACCGAAAATCTCCCCCATACAGCAGCCCTCCATCACCAAAAATATACCCCCAAACAACAGCCCAAACACGCTCCAAACAGCCGCTAAAGTACCCCCAAACAGCAGCCCATTTCCTCCCGAAAACAGCAGCAAAATCCTCTTAAAACAGTCCCTAAAATCCTAAAACAATAACATAAAAACTGCACTTATAATCCTTAAAATAATCACACAAAACTGCACTTAAAACCAATAAAAAAACACTCGAAATAGTCCGTTGAAACGTCAAAATAGTGACCTGAACAGTGAGCAGAAAATACAGAGGAACAGTAGTAAAACGGAGGCCAAACAGCAAGCAAAGCAGCAAAACAGTGAGCCAAGACGCTAAACCAGTGAACCGGAGAAATAGAGGAGCTTTACCCTTCCGATCTCCGTGAAACGCAAGTCCGAAAGTCGGCAAAAAAGGTTAGACCTGAGGGTATTTTCCACATTCATTTTCTGTTTTATTTTTATTATTCATTGAGTATTGTTCGCATGATTGTTATGTCAAAATGCATGTTGTGGCCCTTGAGTAGATAAATATGCATGTATCATGAAATATTGTATGTTGTGGACTTGGAAGTCCACCCATGAGCCGGGAACCATTCGACGAAGCTTGGAGCTTGACGAATGACCAAAATGGAGGCCAAACCAGTGAGCACTCACAGCTCACTGCCGAATGGAACAAAAGGCAGAATCTGAAAATTTTGTTGCCTCCGTGTCACTCAACCGATCGATATAAGTATTCTGAAACTTCTTCGATTGTTATTCACACATGTATTCATACTTATTATTGATCTTGGGACCTTAATAGAAACCAACAATGGCATCTAGAGCAAGGTTTGAGCATGAAAAAGTTTAGGGCTTAAAATTTGGGTAAAAATTGATTTTGAGCATGAATTATGAAATTGGATGATTAAGTATGCTTGAATGTGTTTTATATGATGATTGATTGGATCAATTTGTTGAAAAATTGTTTGGAACATTTTTCCCCAAAACACTTAGCTTGGCCGAAAGTTGGAAGCCTAATAATGTCTTGGATTTTTTGATTCATGGATGAGTTAGAATCATTCGGGAATGTGATTTAATGTCAATTGTGGAATTAATTGGATTGAATTCGAATCGCACACAATTCCCCTCCCTTGGCCGAGACTTAGAGCATGTGGATTGGGTTTGATTTTGATAAAATGTGTTGGACATGTTTTGTTATTAAAGAGCATGATTAATTAGGTTAATTGGTGTTTTGGAAATGTTAATTGGATAATTAATTGTGTAATGCACTTTAGGTAATTAAATTGGAAATTTGGAATTTGGCAATTTAATTGAATTGGGCCTTAAAATTGGATTTGGGCTTGTTATGTTGTAATTGGGCTTGTTGGACTTTGTTGTACAAAGTTGGGTTTAGGCAAAATTCGTTGGATCCAATTAGGCCCAAAACCGCCTCCATAAAGCCCAAATGCGACTTAATGAACCTTTAAAGTTTAATTCGGCCTAATGGTCCAAAATTGATTTATGGGCTTATGGGGTAACTCCCAGATTGGACTTTGGTTATCGGTTTGACCTGAGTTGACCAAAAGTCCACGCCTTAAAGAAATTAATTAAAAGACCATTGGACATTAATTAAATTGACGTTGGACGTTAATCGGGCTTTGAGACCCGTTGCGATTAAATTGGAATTTAAATCGTATAGGTTCGTTAATAAAGTGTAGTATTTAATTTGGAATTAAATCGAGAATTAGTATTAAATACAAATTGAATTGGATTTAATTATGTAGTTTAATTTAATTCGAGAATTCGTACTTTGAGTACTTATTCACAAAACGAGTTTGACTCGAGCAAAAATCAAATCGTTGTTTGAACATGGATGATCACTAATTATCAGATTAATTAATTGATTAGATTGATTGATAACATGCTTGTGTGAATACATGGTTGCGATACATGAATAATGTATATCTGATGGATATTAGATGGGTGGGAAAATTTTAGAAATTGTTGTAATAAATTTGATTTATTAATTGGGCCTGCGTGTCAAGCTTTATTACATCTCTATTCTTTGTATTCTCTTCTCACCAATTCCCCTCAATGTAAATGAGGTTTCTTTAGAAGTGTAGTGTAACGGGTAGAAGTAATACTTGTGCTAGCGGGAGAGAGAAAGTTAGAGATTTGATCTAGGATCATTGTGTAAAATATCCATCCGCATATCATTATTATTTTTTCATATACGCTTTATTATATGTTTAGAATGCATGTTTAAGGGTGTATGATGATGAGACCTTAACAAAGATAATAAATTGGTTGCCAATTTGTACGCGAAAAACCCTCAAATAATATTAAGCGTTTTTCCTTCCATTGAGTGATTCTTACTCAAGATCTAAGACGGCATTGGTTTGTTGGCCAAAGTCAAGGCCTTTGTCTGTCGAGGATGTGTTTGAATCACGAAGGCTTTGTTCCATATCAGTGTCTTGTCCAAGTTGTGGTTTGTTGGCCAAAGTCAAGACCACTTCTTGTCCATCGACATTGATTACGAAGCTTTCCATGGTCAATGGGTCACGCTTAACTGGGATCACTAAGTTTGTTGTGCAAAGCCAAGGCTTAGTTGATTCAGAGGAAAAAAGGTTAGGTAATACATTGGATGTATTGTCATATATAAGATATATGTTTCGGACTTGGATGTCCCCCTACCGGATCTAGGAATTGGATTGGATCCAATCGATCTTAGAGATCTACCTAGTTAATTATCATACAATTTGTGGCCAAAGTCAAGAATGTGTGATATTTAACGGGATCCTAGCCCACTAGGAAACACGGTTTCCCGAGTACTCGACAGAGGGTTAGAGGCTCGCCGAAAAATAATGGGAGGCAAGAATTGAAATTGCAATACTCGTTCAATTACTCGCCATACGCGCGCTCAATCACAAATATCATTTCGTCAAAGAAATTAAATGTTAGTTGGACTAATATTTAAATTGTTGTTTTAATAAATAGTTGGACTATATATTCAAACTATTCATTTATAGTTGATTTTAATCAATATAATTGATTTTAATTTAATTATAGTTGATTAAATAGTTGGACTATTGTAATCATTATAATAAATAGTACCTTAATCGTTGATTAAATAGTTGGACTATTAAAATCAAGATAAAATTGAAAGATTGACATTTAAAACATAATCCTAGGGAAAATGTATTTAAATGGTTTAATTTTTCAAATTGGAATAAATTTCAGGATGGTCCTCGAAAAATAATAAGTTATTTATTTGATAAAATAACATATTATGCCTAAAGCCCAGAGTTAAGCAAACAGTACAGCATAATCTTTGGAAGATCATGCAATGATAACTTTAGTGCTTAATCCATTAAGCTTTTCGCAGTAGTCTCCTTAATTTTTGAATCAGAACTAAGGATTAGATCCTTAAAGTATGATAAAGAAATGGAAGGATCTTCATAAATCTATACTTTGATTTTAGAAGTACTAATATTGCAATAGTAAACTCTTGGAGAGTTAATGACTATTCTCAATGAGATAAAGTCAAAGTTTGCAATTAGGCAAGTAGCGCAAGGCGCACCTTACTTTGATATTCTAGAGGCCAAGGCTTGGCCAAAGGCTTCTGGAGTGTTGAAACTGGCAAAGGCAAGATCATTATATTCTTTTAGGAAGAATAAGGACATATCCCAAAATGTCTGCAAATTGTGGCAAACGGGATCGCGGAAGCGTGACTGCCGTTTGGACAAAGCAGACATTAAGGAATTGAAGACGAGCAAGGCTCTAACTTCAAATATGTTTTTCATAAATATGTTCACTACTAGTATTAAATTAGATTTTAAATACTTAGTGTGGTATATATATATGTATTGATGTTCAGAATCTATTTTGAACAGGATGCTGACTTCAATAGAGATTAATCTGCGAATTGGAAACGGGACGAAAGTCGCTGTTTTAACGGTAGATACCTAAGTTTAGGAACTACCTTCGAGTGTGTACCTAAATTTGGAATTGTTATAATGTAACTAGTTGACTAGATTACATTATCTCTATATCAGTGTATAACCCGCTGCGGGTGAACCTTATATTCTAGAACACTAAGTGTTTTATTATATAAAGATGATATTGAGATAAACACATTAGATGTGAATAACAGAATTTATATTTTGAATATAAATAAATCTCAAATGTATGTAATGACAAACAAATAGCTCAAACTGATTTGATCAGGAGAAACTAATTGTGGCATTGTTGTCTGTGACACAACTTAAACAAAAACTTGTATATCCACACTTTTGAAGAGTGGGTACTCGGACTGATTTGATTCAATCAAATAAAGTCTACGAATCTAGTTTATTGGGCAATGTGCCTAAAACACCTTTACTGGTAAAAGTGTAAGTGCCACCTATCTGCTAGCCCTAGTTCATGGTGAAGTAAGTGGGCCCATGTCTAGCTAGGCTAGATGTGGAGATGAATATTCCGTGACCTATACGGATGTGGCATCGCGTTATGGTTATGTGTTTCTTTTGAAGAACAAAAATCAGAAACTTTTAAAGTTTCGACACGAAATAGACAAACAGATCGGCTATAGTATTATACCGTCACGGTAAGACCGTAATGGAAAATACTTAAGCAATAAGTTTCTAATATACTAGAAAGAGTATAGTATTCTTTCAAAGAGGACTCCTCCCGTAACACGTCAAAGTGACGGTGTGTCCGAACTGAATAACCGAATTTTATTAGACATGATAAGGTCAATCATGAGTCGCTCTGAGCTACCATTTCCTTCAACGGATAAGCATTAATAGTGCAAAACTTATTTAGAATAAGGTTCCATAAAAATCTTTTTGACAGACATCATATTAGATATGAATAGGAAAGAAACCAGGTTTCTCAATCCTGAATATTTGGGTATGCTAGGCATATGTTTGGATGATACCAAACTAAAACCCAAATTGGATAAGTGCCAATTGTAGGTTATCCTAGGGATACCATAAGTATTGTACTTATATATCTCACAAAAGAACAATTAGATTGTTGCTCACCATGCGGTTTTCCTGAGAGGAATACCGATATGCAGTGGTAAGTGAGAGGATAGTAAAACTCGATGAAAATCGGAGTAATACTATTCAAGGCACCGAATCCTAATGGAACATAAATAGTTCATCAAGGATGAAACTATACCATTAATCTTCGAATACACAAGAACCGCGTATGTCGGAGAGAGTCGGAAAACAACCTAGGAGGTATGGGTTTCTGATCTCACCTCATAAAGATGTCAATCTTATTGAGGTATACCAACTGACTACGTATGAGGAAGTGATACAAGGTATCGACTCCCAATTATGACAAAGTGTCATGAGTCCGAAATGGATTCCATGTATATCAACAAGTTTGGACACTAGTTGATGTACCGCAAGGCATTGTGCCTATTGGTACTTATAAGTCTTCAAGGAAGACATACATGGATGGCAACATACCAACGTATAAAGCTAGGCTTTTAGCGAAAAGGTATCGTTATCAACATTGTGTTGACTACGATTCAACCTTTTACCTGTTGGCACGGTAAATCTATTTGGATAATGTTTGCTAATGCTACATGTTTCATTTGTGAAATATGTCAGCTTAACGGGAAAATCGATTTCCTGAAAAGGAAACCTTTTAGAGGATGTTTACAACATCCTGTCGGTTTTGTCGTATCAAAACTAACAAACAAGGTTTGCAGGTTATTCGATCCATGTTTGGATTGAAGCAAGCATTAGGTTCTTGGAATTATCGTTTTGATGTAATCATAATGGAGTATGATTTAATTCAAAACGAAAAATGATTCTTGTGTATATAAGAGGGTTAGTGGGAGCGCACTGACAGTGGTTGTCCTATAAAATAATGATAATACGTCATTTCTTGGAAATGATATTCCTATAAAATAATAACTATCGGCGAAAGCTTGGCTTCTGAAAACTCTCTGTGGAATCGTACATTGAAAAATGTACGCGACCTGGTGTCTCATACGCTTTGAGCATATGGATTCACAAACAGGCCAATCCAAGTGATAGTCACTGGATTGAAGTTAAGAACATCCGTTAGTATCTTAGAGAACTAAGGATGCTGTCTTAATCTGAGGAGAAGGAGAACTTGAAGTGACTGGGACCACTGTAGTAAGTTTCCTAAACCGATAAAACGACAATAAGTCATAAAACGGTACTACAAAGTTTGAATAACGGTACAGTGAGCTGGAAATCTTCCAAGCAAGATGTTGTTACCGAATAAACAACAAATGCGGGTTATTGCTGCAGCTGAGGCGGCAATAGAAGCCTTCTAGGTCGATAATAAATCTAATTAGATTAGATATAATTCTGTTAGCAGCTGAGCTAGGCGTCAGCACAGGCTAAAGAATTAATGGTCTCATCAACGATCCAGATACATACTTCGATATTCATCTGATTTGTTCGGATCATACATCGCGGCGATGTGATGATCGAATAAATCGCATCAGACGATAATCATGCAAATCCGCTGACGAAAGCTTTTCTCAGCAGTATGAGCCAACCGTACATAGTTGGGTGTTAAGCACTCGAGTGACTGGCTATAGGCCAAGTGGGAGATTGTTGGACAATTATGACCCATAGCGTCACTATTTGTACATATCATGGTGTTGTTGTACAAATTAACTATGTGACAAATGAGATTACACTCTTATCATTTGTGATTAGATCACATAGATGTATAAATGATGAAAGGTCCCTATGATTTGTTCCTGGACGGAGAATGATATGAGATAGTATCAGTCCACGAAAGATAAATCATTAAATATCCCTAGTCAGAGTATTATCGAGATTGGACATCGATAAATACGTAAAAGACTAGTATTACACTTGTGTGCGTTGTGAGGGCACAACGGCATAGTTCTAATATATTTGGGTATGGGATACTCATGCAAGTGTAATAGGAGGTTATGTTTTACTGATGGTACGGGAAACAGCTTCGCTCTGGATAGACCCCCTCAGAATTCCATTGGTAGTATGACTATGTGTCTATGGAAGTCCGAAATCAGGGTAGGTGTATTTGGTCTTAACCTGAGACTTGCACCGCTAATACTGGCGACAATCAATATACTTTGGTTGCGGTCGTCCAGGGCTTTAACAGGTTATGTGTACGCCAATGTTAGGTATATTGAGAATCGTAATGTGTTGGGTGTGATGTCAAGACGGAAGTTTCACTCCAGTCATATGGAGATGATGGTCACGTAAGATACGGGACTGGTTCTCTTAAATGCTGCAGCTATCGGGATAAAATGACATGGTCATGTTTATCCGATTATATAGACTAGTCACCAGACATCCGACATGTGCTTCGTACGGGGCAGACACAATTCCAGCCCCAGGCCTAACACGTGATCATCTGATACTGGACAGAAATACGCAATACTACGTATACTACGCCTGATATAGATTCTTTATTCCTGTAAGGATATTTCCGGAGAATTGGGTAGGCATGGCGCTTTGCTAGAGGCCAACCTTGTCTTGTAAATCGGTATAAACGTAGTACGAGGTACTTACGTGTTCGGATAGTCTGACGACCGAATTTACTGCCAACATATCCGGGGATCTCATGGGTCGCTTCCCAAAGATTCACCGATGACGTATAACTCACACTCTAAATTAATCTGGGATTAATTATAAGAGAGAGAAAGTTAATCTGGGATTCATTGCGGAGATATTTTATCTGGGATAAAATATAATTATAGAGAGATGACGGTTAATTTGGAATTAATCGGGAAATTAATATATTTGATATATTAAACGAGAAAGTAGATTTCGATGCTGAATTAAAATTAGATTTTAATTCGGGCGAAGGAATTAATTTAGAATTAATTTGTTAGCGACGTGAATTGTGATTTCGCTAGGCGTAATCATTTAATTACGACATAACGGAAAATTCGTTAATTTGGAATTAGCGAACCCGAGCCCGAGATTATTTACGAGTGCATTCGCATTTCGAATTCGAGTGTGTCACGTCAAATCAAGCGTCAAATTGCTAGTCGCATCAAGCGTCAAATCACAAGTGACTTTGAGTGATGTGACTTGACAACTTGATGGATTGAGTGATGTGAGTGGTTGGGGCTTTAATGGTTTGACTTTTAAAAGCCAAATTCAAGTGAAATGCATTTGAAATTCAAATGTGTGTATTTAATACACAAATTTGACAAACCAAACACAACTCTCTCTCTCCATTCCCTTCTTCTCTCTCACGCCTTTGGGGCCAAAATAGCTTACTGGTTTCATTCAAAACCGTGAGCAGTGGGAAGCCTAGAGTGTGGATTTTATGGCAAAATCACAAGTGCTAGCACACTTACGAGACATGCGAAGGTGATAGGGAAGTCCACCCATGAGCCGGGAACCATTCGACGAAGCTTGGAGCTTTACGAAGGACCAAAATGGAGGCCAAACCAGTGAGCACTCACAGCTCACTGCCGAATGGAACAAAAGGCAGAATCTGAAATTTTTGTTGCCTCCGCGTCGCTCAACCGATCGATGTAAGTATTCTGCAACTTCTTCGATTGTTATTCACACATGTATTCATGCTTATTATTGATCTTGGGACCTCAATAGAAACCAACATATATATCATAATAATGGAGATATCTAAAATAGAAGTAATAAAAGTGGATCTTCTAACCCACAATATTTTCTTTATTTCTTTATTTACCTTTTTAATTTCTAACCTTTACTTTATGTCATTTACATTATTTAAGCTTTTACTAGTCCTAGATATGTGTTGTAACTAAATACCATATCTAGGGATGTGATGAATTCCAATATCACCGGTTTATAAGGGGTTATTTTATGGTTTGGGTAATATAAAGGTTTATTTATTGAGTCTTAAGTTTAATGCTTCTTGTTAACTGGCCATTAATAAGATTGATCTGGTAAATTTAAAATAAACTTGACCAAGGAATTTTAGGTTTCAGTCTTATTCTCAATAATTCACGATCTCATCTCGGGGCATGTGTTGCAATTTTCTAAGAATCCCAAGATCATATCAAGCAATGAAAATCATGTGCGAATACATCGAAGAAGTTGTGGAATACTTACATCGAGCGGTTGAGCGATGCGACGAAGAACAAAAATCTTTTTAAGCCCTTTGAATCTCCTCCAAGGTCTCGGCAGTGGGCTTTCTTGTTGTCCTCAAATTCGGCCATGGAAGGGTGCATCAAGCTCCAAGCTTTGTGTTGATCCCCCCCGATGTGTGCTAGCACTCTTGATTTTTGCCAAAAAAATCATCATTTCCTTCTCAATGACTCACGGCAGTGAGCTGTGAAAAGAAGAAGAAATTCCAGCCCCTTGGGCGTGAATGGGAGAGAAGAAGGAAGAGAGAGAGAATGGTGTGAGTTGTTGGAAGAATTGTGTATCTAATACACATTTTTGATTTTCCAAAAATCAATTAATTCATTTCCAAAATTGCTTTCAAAAGTCAAACCATTAAAGCCTTCAACCACCACATCAACTATTCACATCACTCAATCAATCAAGTGACAAGTTGTCACATCACTCAAAGTGACTAATGATTTGACGCTTGATGTGACTTGCGTGCCGCACTCGAATTCGAAATGCGAATGCGCTCGCAAACATTCCCGGGCTCAGGTTTGCTAATTCCAAATTAACGAATTTTCCGTTGCGACGTAATTAAATAATTATGCCTAGCAAAATCACTATTCACGTCGCTAACGAATTATTTCTAAATTAACTCTTTCACCCGAATTAAAATCTAATTTCAATTCCACGTCAAAATCCAATTTCGTATAATATATTGAATATATTATTTTATCGATTAATTCCAAATTAATCGTAATCTCTCTTTAATTAACATTTTATCCCAGATAAAATATCTCAATAATTAATCCCAGATTAGTTTTCTCTCTCATATAATTAATCCCAGATTAATTAAAGTGTGAGTCATACGTCATCGGTGAATCCTCGGGAAGCGACCCATGAGATCCCCAGATATGTTGGCAGTAAATACGGTCGTCGGACTATCCGAACACGTAAGTACCTAGTACTACGTTTTTACCGATTTATAAGACAATGTTGGCTTCTAGCAAAGCGCCATGCCTACCCAATTCTCTAGAAACATGCTTACAGGAATAAGCGATCTATATCAGGGGTAATATACGTAGTATTGCGTATCTCGATCTAGTATCGGATGTCACGTACAAGGCCTGTGGCTGGAAATGTGTCTGCCCCGTACGAAGCACATATCGGATCTCTGGTAACTAGTCTCTATAATCGGATAAACATGACCTAGTCATTTTATCCCGATGACTGCAGTACATAAGAGAACCAGTTCCCTATCCTACGTGACCATCAACTCCACTATGACTGGAGTGATACTTCCGTCTTGACATCACACCCAACAAACTACGATTCTCAATATACCCAGCGGACGCGTACACAGAACCAATTAAAGCCCTGGACAACCTAAAACCAAAGTACATTGATTGTCGCAAGTATTAGCGGTGCAAGTCTCAGGTTAAGACCAAATACACCTACCCTGATTTCGGACTTCCATAGACACATAGTCATACTACCATTGGAATTCTGAGGGGGTCTATCCAGAGCGAAGCTGTTTCCCGTACCATCGGTAAAACATAACCTCCTATTACACTTGCATGAGTATCCTATACCAAAATATATGAGAACTATGCTGTTGTGCCCTCACAACGTGCATAATTGTAATACTAGTCTTTTACGCATTCATCGATGTCCAATCTCGATAATGCTCTGACTAGGGATATTTAATGATTAAACCTTCGTGGATTGATACTGTCTCATATCATCGCAATCCAGGAACTAATCATATGGACCTCCTATCATTTATACATCTTGGTGATCTAATCACAAATGATAAGAGAGCAATCTCATTTGTCACAAAGTTAATTTGTACAACAACACCATGATCTGTACAAATAGTGACGCTATGGGTCATAACTGTCCAACAATCTCCCACTTGGCCTATAGCCAGTCACTCGAGTATCCTACACCCGAACTATGTACGGTTCGCTCAAATTACTGAGAAAATACTTTCGTCAGCGGATTTGCATGATTATCATCTGATGCGATTTATTCGATCATCACATCGCCACGATGTATGATTTGAACGAATCAGATGAAAAGTCGAAGTATATATCTGGAACGTTGATGAGACTATTAATTCTTTAGCCTGCGCTGTAGCCTAGCTCAGCTGCTAACAAAACTATATCTAATTTGATTAGATTTATTATCAATCCAGAAGGCTTCTATTGCTGCCTCAGCCGCAGCAATAATCCACTTTTGTTGTTTATTCGGTAACAGTATCTTGCTTGGAAGATTTCCAGCTCATTGTTCCGTTATTTAAACTTTATAGTACCGTTGTCACGACTTTTAGTCGTTATTTTCGGTTAGGAAACTTACAACGGTGAACCCAGTCATTTCAAGTTCTCATTCTCCATAGTTTAAGACAACATCCTTAGTTCCTCTAAGATACTTAAGGATGTTCTTAACATCAATCCAATGACTATCACTTGGATTGGCCTGATTGTGACTCAATATGCTCAAAGCGTATGAGACACCAGGTCACGTATATTTATTTCAATGTATGATTTCTTGGAGAGTATCAACAACTTTAAATCTATCCCAATAGATATTTATTCCTAGAATAAAGGTTGTTTCTCCCAAGAATTCTACGGAGAATTTTCATGAAAGCTATGCTTTCACCGATTATAGTTATGGGAATATCATTTCCAAGAAATGATATATTATCATTATTTAGGACATTTATGTCAGTGCGCTCGCACTAACCTCCTTATATACACAAGAGTCATTTTCATTTTGAATTAAATCATAAACTATTATGATTACATCAAAACGAAAATTCCAAGAACGTAATGCTTGCTTCAATCCAAACATGGATCGAATAACCTGCAAACCTTGTTTGCTAGTTTGTGTACGAAAAAACCTGACAGGATGTTGTAAACATCCTCCAAAAGGTTTCCTTTTAAGGAAAGCGATTTTGCCGTTCAGCTGCCATATTTCATAAATGAAACATGCAGCATCAGCAAGCATTATCCAAATGGATTTATCAATGGCAACAAGTAAAATGTTTCGTCATAATCGACACAATGTTGATAACGATACCTTTTTTGTTACAAGCCTAGCTTAGTACGTTGGTATGTTGCCTTCCATGTATATCTTCCTTGAAGACTTATATGGTACCAATAGGCACAATGCCTTGCGGTACATCAACTAGTATCCAAACATAGTTGGTATACATGGATCCATTTTGGACTTTATGGCACTTTGCCATAATAGGGAGTCGATACCTTGAATCACTTCCTCATACGTAGTCAGTTCGTATTCCTCAATAAGATTGACATCTTTATGAGGTGAGATCAGAAACCCTTACCCCAGGTTGTCTTCTGACTCTCTCTGACTTACGCGGTTCTTGTGTATTCGAAGATTATTGGTATAGTTTCATCATTGATGAACTATATGTGTTCCATTAAGATTCGGTGCCTGGAATAGTATTACTCCGATTTTCATCGAGTTTTACTTTCCTCCCACTTACCACTGCAAATAGGTATTCCTCTCAGGAAAAATGCATGGTGAGCAACAATTACATTGTTCTCTAGTGAGTTGTATAAGTACTATACTTTGGTTTCCCTATGATAGCCACAACTTGGGCACTTATCCGATTTGGGTTCTAGTTTGGTATCATCCAAACATATGCCTAGCATTCCCAAATCTTCAGGAATGAGAAAACCTAATATCATTCCTGTTCATATCTAATATGAAATCTGTCTAACAGATTTGTTTGGAACCTTATTGAAAATAAGTTCTGCATAGTTTATGTGTATCCGTTGAAGGAAATGGTAGCTCAGAGCGACTCATGATTAACCTAATCATGTCCAACAGAATTTGGTTTCTCCGTTCTGACACACCGTCAAATTGACGTGTTCCGGGAGGAATCCTCATTTAAAGAATACTATACTCTTTCAAGTATATGAGAAACTTATTGCTTAAGTATTTTCATCATGGTCTGACCGTGACGATTTAATACTTTAGCTGATCTGTTTGTCTATTTCGTGTCGAAACTATAAAAGTTTCCGATTTTTGTTTCATAAGAAACACATAACCATAACGCGATGCCACATCCGTAAAGGTCACGAAATATTCATATACACCTCTAGCCTAGCTAGACGTAGGCCCACTTGCTTCATTATGAACTAGGGCTAACAGATCGGTGGCATTTGCACTTTTACCAAGTAAATGTGTTTTAGGCACTTTACCTAATAAACTAGATTCGTAGACATTATTTGAATTGAATCAAATTAGTCCTAGTACCCACTCTTCGAAAGTGTGGATATACGAGTCTTGTTTAATTGTGTCGCAGACAACAATGCCACAATAAAGTTTCTTATGATCAAATCAGTTTGAGCTATTTGCTTGTCATGTTATATGTTTGAGATTTATTTATATTCAAAATATAAATTATGTTATTCACATCTAATGTGTTTATCTTAATATCATCTTTATAAAATAAAACACTTTAGTGTTCTAGAATATAAAGGTATACCCGCAATGGGTTAAACCCTGATATAGAGATAATGTATCTAGTCAAACTCGTTACATTACAACAGTTTCTTAGTTTTAGTTCACACTCGAGAGTAGTTCCTAAGCTTAGGTATCTATGGTTAAAACAACAACTTTCCTCCCGTTTTCAATTCACAGATTATCTCATCTGAAGTCAGCATCCTGCTCATAGCAGATTCTACACACCATTACATATATATGTACCACACTAAGTATTTAAAATCCAATTTTAATACTAGCAGTGAACATAATTATGACAAACATATTTGAAGTCAGAGCCTTGCTCGTCTTCTATTCCTTCATGTCTGCTTTGTCCAAACGGCAGTCACGCTTCCGCGATCCTGTTTGCCATAATTTAGGCAGACATTTTGGGATATGTCCTTTATCTTCCCAGAAGATTATAATGATTTTACCTTTGCCATTTTCAACACTCCAGAAGCCTTTTGCCAAACCTTGGCCTTCTAGAATATCGAAGTAAGATGCGCCTTGCGCTACTTGCCTAATTGCAAACTTTGGCTTTGTCTCCTTAAGAATAGCCATTAACTCTCCAAGAGTTTAGTATTGCAATTTAGTCTTCTAAAATCTAAGTATAGATTTATGAAGATCCTTCAATTTCATTATCATGCTTTAAGGATCTAATCCTTAGTTCTGATTAAGAAATTAAGGAGTCTATATGACAAGTATAATGGATAAAGCACTAAAGTTATCATCACATGGATATTCCAAATATCATGCTCTACTATTTGCTTAACTCCGGGCTTAGGCCTAATATGATATTTTATAAAATAAAGTAACTTATTAGTTTCGAGGACCATCCTGAAATTTTATTCCCAATTTGAAAATTAACCATTTAAATACATTTTCCCTAGGATTATGTTTTAAATGTCAATCTTTCAATTTTATCTTGATTCTAATAGTCCAACTATTTAATCAACGATTTTAGGTACTATTTATTATAATGATTATTATAGTCCAACTATATAATCAACTATAATTTAATAGGTTAATTCAATAATATTATTTACTATAATCCAATTATATAACCAACTATAAATGAAATAGTTTGAATACAGTCCAACTATTTATTAACAACCATTAAGTATTAGTCCAACTAATAAATAATTTATTCGACGAAATATTTGAAATGAGCGCGTATATGGCAAGTTACTAAACGAATATTGCAAATTTAATACTTGCCTCCCACTATTTTTCGGCGAGCCTCTAACCCTCTGTCGAGTACTCGGGAAACCATGTTTCCAAGTGGGATAGGATCCCGTTAAATGTCACACAATCTTGACTTTGGCCAACAAATTGTATGATAATTAACTAGGTAGATCTCTAAGATCAATTGGATCCCATCCAATTCCTAGATCCAGTAGGGGGACATCCAAGTCCGAAACATATATCTTATATATGCCAATATATCCAATATATTGCCTAACCTTTTTCCTCTGAATCAACTAAGCCTTGGCTTTGGCACAACAAACTTAGTGATCCCAGTTAAGCGGAACCCATTGACCATGGAAAGCTTCGTAATCAATGTCGATGGACAAGAAGTGGTCTTGACTTTGGCCAACAAACCACAACTTGGACAAGACACCAATATGGAACAAAACTCTCGTGATTCAAACACATCCTCAATGGACAAAGGTCTTGACTTTGGCCAACAAACCAATGCCAGTCTTGGATCTTGAGTAAGAATCACTCAATGGAAGGAAAAACGCTTAATATTTTGTGAGGGTTTTTCGCGTACAAATTGGCAACCAATTTATTATCTTTGTTAAGGTCTCATCATCATACACCCTTAAACATGCATTCTAAACACATAATAAGGCACGTAAATAAATATAATAATAATATGCAGATGGATACTTTACACATTGATCCTAGATCAAATCTATCCCTTTCCTCTCTCCCGCTAGCACAAGTATTTACTTCTACCCGTTACATAATACTTCTAAAGAAACCTCATTTACATTGAGGGGAATAGGTGAGAAGAGAAATACAATGAGAAATGAGGTAATAGGCTGGACACGCAGGTCCAATTAATAAATTCTAAATTTATTACAACAATTTCCAAAATTGCCCCACCCATCTAATATCCATCTGATATACATTATTCATGCATCGCAACCATGTATTCACACAAGCATGTTATCAATCAATCTAATCCAATTAATTAATCTGATAATTAATGACAATCCAATGTTCAAACAACGATTTGATTTTGCGCGAGTCAAACTCGTTTTACAAATAAGTACTCAAAGTACGAATTCTAGAATTATATTAAACTACAAAATTAAATCCAATTCAATTTGCATTTAATACTAATTCGCTATTTAATTCCAAATTAAATATTACACTTTATTAACGAACCTTTACGACTTAAATTCCAAATTTAATCGTTACGGGTCTCAAAGCCCGATTAACGTCCAACGTTAATTTAATTAAAGTGCAATGGGCTTTTAATTAATTTCTTAAGGCATGGAATTTTGGTCAACTTGGGTCAAACCCAATAACCAAATCCCAATCAAGGAATAACCCCATAAGCCTAGAAATCAATTTATGCCCATTAGGCCCAATTAAATAATTTAGGTCCATTAGTCGCATTTGGATTTTATGGAAACGGTTTTGGGCCCAATTGGATCCAACCAATTTAGTCTAAACCTTACTTGGTACAACCAAGCCCAATTAGCCCAATTACAACTTTTAAAGCCCAATTTCCAAAATTAGCCCAATTAATTAAATCACAAAAATCCAATTTCACAATTTAATTAACCTAAGTGCAATGCCATAATTAATCACCCAAATAAACATTTCTAAAACATCAATTTACACAATTAATTATGCTCTTTAACAACAAAACATGTCCAACACATTTTATCAAAAATCAAACCCAATTTACATTTTTAAGTCTCGGCAATGGAGGGGATTTTTATGTCCAATTCAAATTCAATCCAATTAAATCCAATTCAACATTAAATCCACATTCCCAATTGATTCCAACACATCCAATGAATCAAAAAATCAAAAATCCAAGACATTTAGGGTTCTACACCTCTCGGCCAAGCTAAGTGATTTGGGGAAAATTGTTCCAAACAACATTTCATGAAATTGATCCAATCAATCTTCAATTAAACATAATTTAAGCATATTAAATCATCCAATTTCCTTAAATCATGCTCAAATACATTTTATCCAATTTTAACCCTAAAATATTTTCATGCTCAACCTTGCTCATAGATACCATTGTTGGAATTTTTTAAGCATCCCAAGATCATATCAAGGAATGAAAATCATGTGCGAATACATCGAAGAAGTTGCGGAATACTTACATCGAGCGGTTGAGCGATGCAACGAAGAACAAAAATCTTTTTAAGTGCTTTGAAGCTCCTCCAAGGTCTCGGCAGTGGGCTTTCTTGTTGTCCTCAAATTCGGCCATGGAAGGGTGCATCAAGCTCCAAGCTTTGTGTTGATCCCTTGCTCACGTGTGCAGTTTCCCTATCACATTCGCAAGACCCCGATCTGTGCTAGCACTCTTGATTTTTGCCAAAAAAATTATCCTTTCCTTCTCCATGACTCACGGCAGTGAGCTGTGAAAAGAAGAAGAAATTTCAGCCACTTGGGCGTGAATGGGAGAGAAGAAGGAAGAGAGATAGAGTGTTGTGAGTTGTTGGAAGAATTTTGTATCTAATACACATTTTTGGTTTTCCAAAAATCAATTAATTCATTACCAAAATTGCTTTCAAAAGTCAAACCATTAAAGCCTTCAGCATGGTGACCCATAGGTAGATTTCCTTACATGATAGACATATACCTATCGGGCGGGGGTAGCCACAAGTGGAACTTAATCTTAATGAATTCAGGTGACTTGGTTAACATAGACATATGATTAATTGGGTTATTTGGTTGTTTGCATCTGACCATCGACATAGGCTTTTGCATAATTTCGTGTTCCAGGTTAATAAACTGATATATTACATAAACATGAGATAACCACTTCATCTTTAAAAGTTATTGGAAGGATTCACAACCCTGGATATTTTAATAATATTGAATTTTCCTTTAATTTACATTTGCATTATTTTATTTACTTGTGTTTAGTTTAAAATCACCATCCAATCAAACAACCAATCTATTAGATACTTGTAAACATTTAGCTTCACAAATTGAAAGCCTATGTATTAAGTCCTCGTGGGATCGATACATTTTATACTACTTGAACGATATGTGTGCTTGCGTTACGTGACAGATTTCATCCGATCAAGGGTACGAACCCACTTTATATGTATTAGATGAGTGAGATGTCACTAGCTCGTAATTGATTGTGGTTGACTTTGTTTTTATGTATATGGATAATGGCACTGCATCGCATTACATCGCATGACTTACATGATCATATGATTGTTATGATGATGCATATGCATTTTGCATACCCAGAGGGAGACACAGTGTATATGGACAGATACAGATCTAGAACTAGGGGGACGGTAATATGTAACGCCCATGGATCCTAGTTAAATGAGTGGACCATTTTCTCAAATATATTTTTGCTTATTTGTTTTTTATATAAATTTTACTTTTCCGCAAATAAGGCGTTAGCTAAAATGATTTCTAGTGTATTGATGTTTGAGAATGACTTAGAAAGCTTTGATTTTGAAAGTTAGATTTTGATGATTCTTGGAGGCATGGGGAAAAACCCACCTCAGATGTGACTTATGGAATTGACGGTTACTGGAATTGATGGATTAAACATGTGCACATGTACAGCAGGACTAGGGGGACGGGGATATGTAATGCCCAGAGATCTTAGTTTCAGTGGCTTGGGGGACGGCGATATATAACGCGCCAAGACCACCAGATTTTAGGGCTAGAGGGACGGCGATACGTAACGCCTTAGACCCTAGATTCAGGGACAAAACAGTGGCGTGCATTGGGGGATTGCGATACATAACGCCCCAATGGCATAGATTTGCACACCTGGCTCCAGTTTAGTGGCTTGGGAGATGACGATACGTAACACCCCAAGACCACTAGTTTAGGTGTATTGGGGGACGGCGATACGTAACGCCCCCATGTGTCAGGTTTTCTACATATACTTAGAGACATGATTTTTCAGACTGATGGTTTATAAACTAGTTTTCAAGAGAAACAGTTTTAAGAGAAACTAAGACGATTTCAGATAGGTACTTAGGGGGACGGTGATACGTAACACACCTAATCACCAAGTTATTACGGTGCCTTTTTAAGTTTTCAAATAAAATAATTTTTAGAAGGTTTTATGTGATTTCTAACTATAAAGATTTTCATGATAATCTTTTTGCTTAATTGTTTACTTTATAAAAGAATTGATTTCCAACAGAGTACCAAAGTGGAATTCCATGTATATGATTTTGACACTATTTGATCTTTTATACCATCACATGTTTTGAATTCGGTTTTACTCTCAGCTGGCTTCGATATTTTCTAACATATGAGATTTCTTGTTTTACAAACCTATATAGTTTTCGAAGTTTCTATGAAAGTTTTACAATTCTCAGATATAAAAATTCTAGCTTTTGCATATAGCTTGCCCTATGGGGCTAGATGCAGTTTTTATTCTAGTATAGTGTGATTTCAGAATTTGGACCATGCACAGTTGTTTTCCTTATTTGGTGGAGATATTTCTCTTTGACATGAAAGTTCAGTTATGTCTAGTTCAGAGTTGATGAGTAAGATGGTAGTATTTTATAAATATGTGTTATGTATTAATTGTATGTTGACATGCTTGGTCGATTCGTGATATTAATGTAAGGAATCAGTGTTGACTATTTACTATATTCAGAATGTAGTGTGTGAAGATTCCAATGGATAGAATCCATTGTCGGTATCTTATATTTTATAGAGGTCTGAGGTTTCAGCTCAATGTTTCAGTAAACATTCTACAACTCACAGTTAGCTAATGCTTGCGTTTTAGATCATGTGACCCATACGAAGTAACCAGTCATAGTTTAAGCTGACTAAACCACCACGGATTTAGGATGGCCTTAGCCGCGGGTTTGGGTGGTTTGGTAGATAATAAGATAATTCCGGTTAGGAGAAATTTGATGTTGTTAATATGTAAGGTATAACTATAGTGCGGAAAAAGAGTATGTATGTATGTGGTTGAGGACTTCCCGTTTTGTGTATGAGAGATGCCAAAATTCCATAGATGTGTAGTTTAGTGTGGATTCTGTTGGTTTTAGCTAAGGTCCTAAGATCATAAACAAGCATGAAATATGTGTGAATAACAACGACGAAGTTGCGGAATACTCACTTTGAGCGGTTGAACGACGTGGGAGGCAACAAAAATTGAAAATTTGCTCATTGGTTTGTGCAACAGTGGGCTGCATAATGCTCCTCATTTTCGGCCATTGGAGGTCCTTGAACAAGCTCCAAGCTTCATCAAAAGTTTCCCGGCTCATGGGTGGACTTCCCTATCACATTCGCATGATCCCGGAGTGTGCTAGCACTCATGATTTTGCAACAAATCGCACTTGCTTCCCCTTCACTGCTCGACATTTCTAGAAAAAATAGTGAAAACGTTTGCCTCCTATGGGCGAGAGAGATGAGAGGAAGAAGAAGAGATGGGAGAGAGAAGGTTGGTGTTGGATTTGTGTATCCAATACACTTAATGAATTTCCAAATTCATTATCCATATTTTGCTTTATAAAAAGTCAAGCATTAATGCCAACCACCACATCCATCAACTCACATCAAGTCAATCAAGTTGTCAAGTCACATCACTCAAAGTAACAAGTGATTTGACGCTTGAAGTGACTAGCGATTTGACACTTGATTTGAAGTGCCGCACTCGAATTCGAAATGCGAATGTGCTCGCAAATAATTTCGGGCTCGAGTTCGCTAATTCCAAATTAAAGAATTTTCCATTGCGTCGTAATTAAATGATTACGCCTAGCGAAATCACTATTCACATCGCTAACGAATTAATTCTAAATTAATTCGTTCGCCCGAATTAAAATCTAATTTTAATTCCGCATCGAAATCCAATTTCATTTAATATATCGAATATATTAATTTACCGATTAATTCCAAATTAATCCTTATCTCTCTTTAAATGATATTTTATCCCAGATAAAATATCTCCCAATTAATCCCAAATTAATTTTCTCTCTCATCTAATTAATCCCAGATTAATTAAAGTGTGAGTCATACTTCATCGATGAATCTTTAGGAAGCGACCCATGAGATCCCCGGATATGTTGGCAGTAAATTCGATACTCGGACCATCCGAACACGTAAGTACCAAGTACTACATTTTACCGATTTACAAGACAAGGTTGGCTTCTAGCAAAACACCATGCCTACCCAATTCTCCGAAAATATCCTTACAGGAATAAAGGATCTATATCAGGAGTAGTATACGTAGTATAGCGTATTTCTGTCCAGTATCAGATGATCACATGCAAGGCCTGGGGCTGGTACTGTGTATGCCCCGTACGAAGCATATATCGGATAACGAGCAACTAGTCTCTTTAATATCGGTTAATCATGACCAAGTCATATTATCCCGACGGTTTCAACCTTTATAGAGAACCAGTTATGTATCCCTGCGCGATCATCATCTCAATATGACTGCAGTGACACTTCCGTCTTGACATCACACCCAACACACTACGATTCTCAATACAGCCATCATTGACGTACACAGAACATGTTAAAGCCCTGGACGACCGCAACCAAAGTATATTGATTGTCGCAAGTATTAGCGGTGCAAGTCTCAAGTTAAGACCAAATACACCAACCCTGATTTCGGACTTCCATAGACACATAGTCATACTACCAATGGAATTCTGAGGGGGTCTATCCAGAGCGAAGCTGTTTCCTGTACCATCGGTAAAA
Source organism: Zanthoxylum bungeanum (assembly GCA_019454045.1). Lineage (NCBI taxonomy): Eukaryota > Viridiplantae > Streptophyta > Magnoliopsida > Sapindales > Rutaceae > Zanthoxylum > Zanthoxylum bungeanum. Next base: position 84,138 of record SKCR01042585.1, read on the forward strand.
ACACAACCTCCTATTACACTTGCATGAGTATCATATACCCAAATATATGAGAACTATGTCGTTGTGCCCTCACAACGCGCACAATTGTAATACTAGTCTTTTACGCATTCATCGATGTCCAATCTCGATAATGCTCTGACTAGGGATATTTAATGATTTATCCTTCGTGAATTGATACTGTCTCATATCATTCTCAATCCAGGAACAAATCACAGGGACCTCCTATCATTTATACATCTAGGTGATCTAATCACAAATGATAAGAGTGCAATCTCCTTTGTCACATAGTTAATTTGTACAACAACACCGTGATCTGTACAAATAGTGACGCTATGGGTCATAATTGTCCAACAATCTCCCACTTGGCCTCTAGCCAGTCACTCGAGTGGCTTACACTTGAACTATGTACTGTTGGCTCAAATTACTGAGAAAAGGCTTTCGTCAGCGGATTTGCATGATTATCGTCTGATGCGATTTATACGATCATCACATCGCCACGATGTATGATCCGAACGAATCAGATGAATATCGAAGTATGTATCTGGATCGTTGATGAGACCATTAATTCTTCAGCCTGTGCTGACGCCTAGCTCAGCTACTAACAGAACTATTCCTAATCTAATTAGGATTTATATCAACCCATAAGGCTTCTATTGCTGCCTCAGCTGCAGCTAGGGATGGCAATTTTACCCACAAACCCGCAAACCCACAAAAACCCGCCCGCAATGGGTAGGATTTGGTAAATATATTAGTGGGTGCGGTGCGGGTTTGGTAATTTAAAGTAGAACCCGCTGCGGGTGCGGTGCGAGTTTGGTATTTAAGAAAAAAATGCGGGTATCTGCTGCGGGTATCCGCTGCGGGTATCCGCATACCCGCAATATTATTTTTATTAATTAATATTTTTAGGCCAATATAAAAAAACCTTCATATAAAAACAACTAACAAAACCTAAACCTAAAACACTAATCCATAGTTCCACACTTCCACTCAGCCGCAGCCCGCAACTTGCCCAACTGAAGATTTTTTGCATGACTATTATTGTTTTTTTTAATCACACTTGTTAATAAAATTATAATGCAAAAATTTGGATTAAGTTCACATAATCAGAAACGGGAGAGGAGCAAAATAAGCTAGTGTTTGCTGCAACTTCAGTAGCTTTCCTGCTTCTTCATTACACTTACACCACTTGAGCATTGTAAGCATTACTTTCATTACACTTAGCATAAAAAATATGACCAAAGGTTGGTGATTAATTTTTAGCTTATTTTCGATTGAGTTGGCTAATTTAGATCATTATAATTATGAAGGGAAGAATTCGTTTTAATTATGTTTATATGAAAAAATAAACATATGGTACTGAGTATTTCATACATTATGTTATCTATGTACTGCATATACATACATTGCATGTTGTATATGTCAAATGAAAAACAAATGTGAAAACTACAGCTAGCAATTAAAAATAAATTATTTAATTAAGAAAATTATATTATTAAGAACACAAAGTAATTCAATATTTTAAAAACCCGCAAAAAATCTGTTGGGTACCAATGCGGGTTTGGTAATTTATTTTTATATGCGGTGCGGGTTTGGTAATGAAAATTAAAACCCGCAACGGGTATGGTGCGGGTTTGGTAATTTATTTACATATGCGGGTGCGGGTTTGGTAATGGAAAACCCGCACCATACCCTACCCACTGCCATCCCTAGCTGCAGCAATAACCCGCATTTGTTTTTTATACGGTAACAATATCTTGCTAGGAAGATTTCCAGCTTACTATACCGTTATTCAAACTGTATAGTACCGTTTGTGACTTTTAGTCGTCTTTATCGGTTTGGAAACTTGCTACAGTGATCCCAGTCACTTCAAGTTATCCTTCTCCATAGACTAAGACAGCATCCTTAGTTCTCTAAGACACTAAGTATGTTCTTAACTTCAATCCAGTGACTATCACTAGGATTGGCCTGTTTGTGAATCCATATGCTCAAAGCGTATGAGACACCAGGTCGCGTACATTTTTCAATGTACGATTTCTCGGAGAGTTTTCTCGAAAGCCAAGCTTTCGCCGATTGTTATTATGGGAATATCATTTCCAAGAAATGACATATTATCATTATTTTATAGGACAGCCACTGTCAGTGCGCTCCCACTAACCTCCTTATATACACAAGAATCATTTTCATTTTGAATTAAATCATACTCCATTATGATTACATCAAAACGATAATTCCAAGAACCTAATGCTTGCTTCAATCCAAACATGGATCGAATAACCTGCAAACCTTGTTTGTTTTTTATGGTACGACAAAATCGACAGGATGTTGCAAACATCCTGCGAAAGGTTTCCTTTTCAGGAAAGCGATTTTCCCGTTTAGCTGTCATATTTCATACATGAAACATGCAGCTTTAGCAAGCATTATCCAAATGGATTTACCGTGGCAACATGTAAAAGGTTGAATCATAATCAACATAATATTGATAATGATACCTTTCCGCTAAAAGCCTAGCTTTATACGTTGGTATGTTGCCATCCATGTACGTCTTCCTTGAAGACTTATATAGTACCAATAGGCACAATGCCTTATGGTACATCAACTAGTATCCAAACTAAGTTGATATACATGGAATCCATTTCGGATGTCATGGCATTTTGCCATAATTGGGAGTCGATACCTTGTATCACTTCCTCGTACGTAGTCAGTTGGTATATCTCAATAAGATAGACATCTTTATGAGGTGAGATCAGAAACCTATACCCCAGGTTATTTTCTGACTCTCTCCGACATACGCGGTTCTTGTGAATTTGAAGATTAATGGAATAGTTACATCCTTGATGAACTATTTGTGTTCCATTAGGAATCGATGCCTGGAATAGTATTACTCCGATTTTCATCGAGTTTTACTATCCTCCCACTTACCACTGCATATCGGTATTCCTCTAAGGAAAACGCACGGTGAGCAACAATTACATTGTTCTCTTGTGAGTTGTATAAGTACAATACTTATGGTATCCCTAGGATAACCTACAATAGGCACTTATCCAATCTGAGTTTTAGTTTGGTATCATCCAAACATATGCCAAGCATACCCAAATATTCAGGAATGAGAAACCTGGTTTCTTTCCTGTTCATATCTAATATGATATCTGTCAAACAGATTATTATGGAACCTTATTCTAAATAAGTTTTGCACTGTTTATGTGTATCCGTTGAAGGAAATGGTAGCTCAGAGCGACTCATGATTAACCTTATCATGTCTAACATAATTCGGTTTATCTCAGTTCAGACACACCGTCAAACTGACGTGTTCCGGGAGGAGTCCTCATTACAAGAATATTTTACTCTTTCAAGCATATTAGAAACTTATTGCTTAAGTATTTTCCATTACGGTCTTACCGTGATGGTATAATACTATAGCCGATCTATTTGTCTATTTCGTGTCGAAAACTGTAAAAGTTTCCGATTTGTGTTTCAAAGAAACACATAACCATAACGCGATGCCACATCCGTAAAGGTCACGAAATATTCATATCCACCTCTAGCCTAGCTAGATATGGGCCCACTTGCTTCTCTATGAACTAGGGCTAACAGATTGGTGGCATTAACACTTTTACCAAGTAAATGTGTTATAGGCACTTTGCCCAATAAACTAAATTCGTAGACTTTATTTGATTGGAATCAAATGTGTCCTAGTACCCACTCTCCGAAAGAGTGGATATACGATTCTTGTTTAATTGTGTCCCAGACAACAATGCCTCTTGTCAGTTTCTTCTGATCAAATTAGTTTGAGCTAGTTGTTTGTCATTTTATATGTTTGAGATATTATTTATATTCAAAATATAAATTATGTTATTCACATCTAATGTGTTTATCTCAATATCATCTTTATATAATGAAACACTTTAGTGTTCTAGAATATAAAGGTTCACCCGCAGCGGGTTAAACACTGATATAAAGATAATGTTTCTAGTCAAACTAGTTACATTATAACAGTTTCCTAATTTAAGTACGCACCCGAGGGTAGTTCCTAAAGTTAGGTATCTACGGTTAAAACAGTGACTTTCGTCCCGTTTCCAATCCGCAGATTAAATCTCAATTGAGGTCAGTATCCTGTTCAAAACAGATTCTGAACATCAATAAATATATTTATGTACCACACTAAGTATTTAAAATCCAATTTTAATACTAGTAGTGAACATAATATGACAAACATATTTGAAGTCGGAGCCTTGCACCGTCTTCAATTCCTTCAAGTCTGCATTGTCCAAATGGCAGTCACGCTTCTGCGATCCCGTTTGCCACATTTAGGCAGACATTTTGGGAAATATCATTTATCTTCCCAGAAGATTATAATGATTTTGCATTTGCCCTTTTCATATCCCTGAAGCCTTTGGCCAAGCCTCGGACTTCTGGAATGTCGAAGTAAAGTGCGCTTTGCGCTACTTGCCTTATTGCATAGTTTGACTTTGTCTCCTTGAGAATAGTCATTAACTCTCCAAGAGTTATTAATTGCAATTTAGTACTTATAAAATCTAAATATAGATTTGTAAGATCCTTCAATTTCTTTATCATACTTTAAGGATCTAATCCTTAGTTATGATTCAGAAATTAAAGAGTCTACCGCGACAAGCTTAATGGATTAAGCACTTAAGTTATCATCACATAAATCTTCCAAAGATTATGCTCGAATATTTGCTTAACTCCGGGCTAAGGCCTAATATGTTATTTTATCAAATAAAGTAACTTATTAGTTTTTCCAGGACCATCCTGAAATTTTATTCTCAATTTGAAAATTAAGCCATTTAAATACATTTTCCCTAAGATTATATTTTAAATGTCAATCTTTCAATATTATCTTGATTTTAATAGTCCAACTATTTAATCAACGATTTAGGTACTATTTATTATAATGATTACAATAGTCCAAATATTTAATCAACTATAATTTAATAGATTAAAATCAATTATATTGATTACTATAATCCAATTATAAAATCAACTATAAATGAATAGTTTGAATATAGTCCAACTATTTATTAAAACAACATTTAAATATTAGTCCAACTAACATTTAATTTATTAGACGAATGATATTTGTGATTGAGCGCGTATGGAAAGTAATTAAACGAATATTGCAAATTCAATTCTTTCCTCCCACTATTTTTCGGCGAGCCTCTAACCCTCTGTCGAGTACTCGAGAAACCGTGTTTCCTAGTGGGCTAGGATCCCGTTAAATATCACACAATCTTGACTTTGGCCAACAAATTGTATGATAATTAACTAGGTATATCTCTAAGATCAATTGGATCCAATCCAATTCCTAGATCAAGTAGGGGGACGTCCAAGTCCGAAACATATATCTTATATATGCTAATACATCCAATGTATTACCTATCCTTTTTCCTCTGAATCAACTAAGCCTTGGCTTTGGCACAACAAACTTAGTGATCCCAGTCAAGCGCAACCCATTGACCATGGAAAGCTTCGTAATCAATGTCGACGGACAAGAAGTGGTCTTGACTTTGGCCAACACACCACAACTTGGAAAAGACACCGATATGGAACAAAGCCTTCGTGATTCAAACACATCCTCGACGGACAAAGGCCTTGACTTTGGCCAACAAGCCATTCCAGTCTCAGATCTTGAGTGAGAATCACTCAATGGAAGGAAAGACGCTTAATATTTAACGAGGGTTTTTCGAATGCAAATTGGCAACCAATTTATTATCTTCGTTAAGGTCTCATCATCATACACCCTTAAACATGCATTATAAACACATAATAAATCGCATATGAATAAATTAATGATATGCGGATGGATACTTTACACATTGATCCTAGATCAAATCTCTCATTTTCTCTCTCCCGCTAGCACAAATATTTCTTCTACCCATTACACTACACTTCTAAAGAAACCTCATTTACATTGAGGGGAATAGGTGAGAAGAGAATACAAAGAATAAGGAGGTAATAAGGCTGGACACGCAGGTCCAATTTAATAAATCAATTTATTACAAACATTTCTAAAATTGCCCCACCCATCTAATATCCATCCGATATACATTATTCATGCATCGCAACCATGTATTCACACAAGCATGTTATCAATCAATCTAATCAAATTAATTAATCTGATAATTAGTGATCATCCAATGTTCAAACAACGATTTGATTTTGCTCGAGTCAAACTCGTTTTACGAATAAGTACTCAAAGTACGAATTCTTGAATTAAATTAAACTACATCATTAAATCCAATTTAATATGCATTCATTTCTAATTCGCTATTTAATTCCAAATTAAATATCACACTTATTTACGAACCTTTACGATTTAAATTCCAAATTTAATCGTTACGGGTCTCAAAGCCCGGTTAACGTCCAACGTTAATTTAATTAAAGTCCAATGGGCTTTTAATTAATTTCTTGAGGCATGGACTTTTGGTCAACTCGGGTCAAACCGAATAACCAAAATCCAATCCGGGAGTTACCCCATAAGCCCATAAATCAATTTTGGCCCATTAGGCCCAATTAAACTTTAAAGGTTCATTTGTCGAATTTGGGCTTTATGGAGGCGGTTTTGGGCCCAATTGGATCCAACCAATTTTGGCTAAACCCAACTTAGTACAACTAAGCCCAATAAGCCCAATAACAACATTTCAAGCCCAAATCCAATTTAAGGCCCAATTAACTAAATTACTAAAATCCAATTTTACAATTTAATTAATCAAAGTGCATTAAAATAATTAATCACCCAAATCATTATTTCCAAAACAAAAATAGGCTAATTAATCATGCTCATCTACATCAATTAGTGTCCAACACAAATTAATCAAAAATCAAACCCAATCATGCTCATAATGTCTCGGCAAAGGAAGGATTTTTACATCAAATTTGAATTCAATCCAATTAAATCCAATTCAATATAAATCAACATTCCCAATTGATTTCCAACACATCCAATGATCAAAAATCAAAAATCCCAAGACATTAAATTTAGGGCACCATTCGGCCATGCCAAATTTTTGGGGCAAATTTGTTCCAAACAATTTTTAATCAATTGATCCAATCAATCATCAATTAAAACACATTCAAGCATACTTAATCATCCAATTTCATAATTACATGCTCAAATTCATTTTACCCAAATTTTAAGCCCTAAATCAATTTCATGCTTTAACCTTGCTCTTGATGCCATTGTTGGTTTTAGCTAAGGTCCCAAGATCATAAACAAGCATGAAATATGTGTGAATAACAACGATGAAGTTACAGAATACTCACATCGAGCGGTTGAGCGACGCGGGAGGCAACAAAAATTGAAAATTTGCTCACTGGTTTGTGCAGCAGTGGGCTGCATTTTGCTCCTCATTTTCGGCCATTGGAGGTCCTTAAACAAGCTCCAAGCTTCGTCAAAAGTTTCCCGGCTCATGGTGGACTTCCCTATCACCTTCGCATGATCCCGGGGTGTGCTAGCACTCTTGATTTTACCACAAAATCGCACTTGCTTCCCCTTCACTGCTCAGCATTTCCAGGAAAAAACAGTGAAGAATTTTGCCTCCTATGGGCGAGAGAGATGAGAGGAAGAATGAGAGATGGGAGAGAGAAGGTTGGTGTTGGATTTCTGTATCCAATACACTTAATGAATTTCCAAATTCATTATCCATATTTTGCTTTACAAAAAGTCAAGCATTAATGCCAACCACCACATCCATCAATTCACATTAAGTCAATCAAGTTGTCAAGTCACATCACTCAAAGTGACAAGTGATTTGACGCTTGAAATGACTAGCGATTTGACGCTTGATTTGACGTGCCGCACTCGAATTCGAAATGCGAATGTGCTCGCAAATAATCTCGGGTTCGGGTTCGCTAATTCCAAATTAACGAATTTTTGTTGTGTTGTAATTAAATGATTACGCCTAGCGAAATCACTATTCATGTCGCTAACGAATTAATTCGTTCGCCCGAATTAAAATCTAATTTTAATTCCGCGTCGAAATCTAATTTCATTTAATATATCGAATATTTTAATTCACCGATTAATTCCAAATTAATCGTTATCTCTCTTTAAATGATATTTTATCCCGGATAAAATATCTCCACAATTAATCCCAGAATAATTTTCTCTCTCATCTAATTAATCCCATATTAATTAAAGTGCGAGTCATACGTCATCGGTGAATCTTTGGGAAGCGACCCATGAGATCCCCGGATATGTTGGCAGTAAATTCGGTCGTCGGACCATCCGAACACGTAAGTACCAAGTACTACGTTTTACCGATTTACAAGACAAGGTTGGCTTCTAGCAAAGCACCATGCCTACCCAATTCTCTGAAAATATCCTTACAGGAATAAAGGATCTATATCACGCGTAGTATACGTAGTATAGCGTATTTCTGTCCAGTATCAGATGATCACATGCAAGGCCTGGGGCTGGTACAGTGTCTGCCCCGTACGAAGCATATATCGGATAACGAGCAACTAGTCTCTTTAATATCGAATAATCATGACCAAGTCATATTATCCCGACGGTTGCAACCTTTATTGAGAACCAGTTCTGTATCCTTGCGCGATAATCATCTCCATATGACTGGAGTGACACTTCCGTCTTGACATCACACCCAACACACTACGATTCTCAATACACCCAGCATTGGCGTACACAGAACCGGTTAAAGCCCTGGACGACCGCAACCAAAGTATATTGATTATCGCAAGTATTAGCGGTGCAAGTCTCAGCTTAAGACCAAATACACCTACCCTGATTTCGGACTTCCATAGACACATAGTCATACTACCAATGGTGAATCCGAAGGGGTCTATCCAGAGCGAAGCTGTTTCCCGTACCATCGGTAAAACACAACCTCCTATTACACTTACATGAGTATCATATACCCAAATATATGAGAAATATGTCGTTGTGCCCTCACAACGCGCACAAGTGTAATACTAGTCTTTTACACATTCATTGATGTCCAATCTCGATAATGCTCTGACTAGGGATATTTAATGATTTATCCTTCGTGGATTGATACTGTCTCATATCATTCTCAATCCAGGAACAAATCACAGGGACCTTCTATCATTTATACATCTAAGTGATCTAATCACAAATGATAAGAGTGCAATCTCCTTTGTCACATAGTTAATTTGTACAACAACACCGTGATCTGTACAAATAGTGACACTATGGGTCATAATTGTCCAACAGATTCGAGGAGATACGTTTACTTCGATGTTGCATCCAGTGCAGTGAGTGAGTTATCAAGGTATTATACATGTAAGGGGGCATCAGATAAAGATGAGATTTATAAGTTTGTGTATATTTACATATATCTGATTTCTTTTTAAGATATTTTTGTTACTTGATGTATTTACATAAGCCATGAGTTACTTACTGAGCCTTATAGCTCACACCCCAACAGTTTGCTAGTTTTGCAGGTTCGCATTTGATTTAAAAAGCTAGAAGATTACTAGAGGCGTATTGAAGACATCAGATCACCCCGAAGCAGTCAAGTTGGTATTGAGTCGTTGTATATTCTGGGATGTGTTATGACTCCCACAGCCTTAGTTTTATTTATTTGTATCATATGTATAATTTTAATCGTGCTGAGCACGTAGTTGTTTGTAGTTATCTGTCTAATGTCAGGCCGAAGGCCTATTTGCTTATTAGTTGAGATTTTGTCAGGCCGGAGGCCTTTTAGGACATGAGTGTAGAATAATTGATTGTATTTAATATCATGACACCTCGAGGTGCTGGACTTTGATCCAGATTTCATGATTTTAGTAGAGGTCATGACAAATGTTTGGTAGTATGAGAAGCTTATGGAGATGGGTTTCCCTATCTCCTACCAGAAGCATCTTGGCATCATGCGGGATGTTAGAAAATCCATTTGATAATAATTAATGTTCATTTAATAAAAATTATGCATCCAATACACATACACATTAATTGAGAAATTATCAAAAAAATCGCATGTGTAATTTATGTTTAACCATTTAATGATTTCCGAATAATCAATATTATTTGTTATAACTTGCCCTAATACTCTACGAGTATTTTCAATTATGTGATATTCTAAGTTCGAGTATATCTGTCACGGAATCAAATTTCGTGTCCATAATTCACCCACTCGTAAATTATAACAACCATAGATATTTTCGCTGAATTTTACAATTTGAGATCTTCACATACATATAATCCTTCACTCCTATATATATTTTTATGTCAATGTAAATATATCTTTTTCTTCGAAGTATCTCCACCATTCTCTTCTTACTGAGCCTTATAGCTCACACCCCATGAGTTACTTACTGAGCCTTATCTCACACCCCAACAGTTTGCTAGTTTTGCAGGTTCGCATTTGACTTAAAAAGCTAGAAGATTACTAGAGGCGTATTGAGGACAGCGGATCACCCCGAAGCAGTCAAGTTGGTCGTGAGTCGTTGTATATTCTGGGATGTGTTATTGACTCCCACAGCCTTAGTTTTATTTATTTGTATCATATGTATAGTTTTAATCGTGCTGAGCAGGTAGTTGTTTGTAGTTATCTGTCTAATGTCAGGCCGAAGGCCTATTTGCTTATGAGTTGAGATTTTGTCAGGCCGGAGGCCTTTTAGGACATGAGTTGAGAATAATTGATTGTATTTAATATCATGACACTCGAGGTGTTGGACTTTGATCCAGGTTTCATGATTTTAGTAGAGGTCATGACAAAAGTTTGGTAGCATGAGAAGCTTATGGAGATGGGTTTCCCCATCTCCTACCAGAAGCATCTTGGCATCATGCGGGATGTTAGAAAATCCATTTGATAATAATTAATGTTCATTTAATAAAAATTATGCATCCAATACACATACACATTAATTGAGAAATTATCAAAAAAATCGCATGTGTAATTTATGTTTAACCATTTAATGATTTCCGAATAATCAATATTATTTGTTATAACTTGCCCTAATACTCTACGAGTATTTTCAATTATGTGATATTCTAAGTTCGAGTATATCTGTCACGGAATCAAATTTCGTGTCCATAATTCACCCACTCGTAAATTATAACAACCATAGATATTTTCGCTGAATTTTACAATTTGAGATCTTCACATACATATAATCCTTCCACTCCTATATATATTTTTATGTCAATGTAAATATATCTTTTTTCTTCGAAGTATCTCCACCATTCTCTTCTTACTGAGCCTTATAGCTCACACCCCATGAGTTACTTACTGAGCCTTATAGCTCACACCCCAACAGTTTGCTAGTTTTGCAGGTTCGCATTTGACTTAAAAAGCTAGAAGATTACTAGAGGCGTATTGAAGACAGCGGATCACCCCGAAGCAGTCAAGTTGGTCGTAAGTCGTTGTATATTATGGGATGTGTTATTGACTCCCACAGCCTTAGTTTTATTTATTTGTATCATATGTATAGTTTTAATCGTGCTGAGCAGGTAGTTGTTTGTAGTTATCTGTCTAATGTCAGGCCGAAGGCCTATTGCTTATGAGTTGAGATTTTGTCAGGCCGGAGGCCTTTTAGGACATGAGTTGAGAATAATTGATTGTATTTAATATCATGACACACCTCGAGGTGTTGGACTTTGATCCAGGTTTCATGATTTTAGTAGAGGTCATGACAAAAGTTTGGTAGCATGAGAAGCTTATGGAGATGGGTTTCCCCATCTCCTACCAGAAGCATCTTGGCATCATGCGGGATGTTAGAAAATCCATTTGATAATAATTAATGTTCATTTAATAAAAATTATGCATCCAATACACATACACATAATTGAGAAATTATCAAAAAACTCGCATGTGTAATTTATGTTTAACCATTTAATGATTTCCGAATAATCAATATTATTTGTTATAACTTGCCCTAATACTCTACGAGTATTTTCAATTATGTGATATTCTAAGTTCGAGTATATCTGTCACGGAATCAAATTTCGTGTCCATAATTCACCCACTCGTAAATTATAACAACCACAGATATTTTCGTTGAATTTTACAATTTGAGATCTTCACATACATATAATCCTTCCACTCCTATATATATTTTTACGTCCATGTAAATATATCTTTTTTCTTCGAAGTATCTCCACCATTCTCTTCTTCTCTTCCAGAGACAATAGAACCCTCACTGGCACCTTCTTTTCTGGCTTGCGTCATCTAGAATCACTTCCTTTAGTCTTCTATGGTGGTCTCTGGTCTGTAGACTCGGCTTCCAAATGCCTTATGTAGGCTAATAGATAGTCATTTTATTGCTATTTATCATTTTTTTGGTTCTGCCTTTTCCTTAGCTTTATCAAACCTTTGCATTTCTTCTGGCATCATGTGCACTCCTCCAATGCTGACATTATAGTATATGTGAATTGGGGTATGGTCGCATTTGATGTCGACGGTGTATAACCCAATTTGGAGACTAGTACCTCATCCCTTGATGCAGAGTCGATACCACAGCTTTTATTATATGAATCCATTTCCTACCCATAATCTTGTTAATTGGAGATACTATATTAATGATTAAAAATTTTACTTACACCATCCTTTCGGCAGCGTAGACTGACAATGTTATTGCTCACAGCGGCTTTACTTTTGCATTGTTGAACATGAACATGAACATGGCTTTGGGGTAGGCATTATGAGACTCTGGCCTATTCACATCTGGCATAACGGTTCCCATGAATATGATGTTAGAACTACTTCCTTTGTCTTTTAGTACACATGACACCATTATGTTTACTATACGTAAATTATCAGAGCACTTAAATGTGCTAGCCTTAGTCCATCCATGTCTTTGTCCAGTGAAAGAGATTGGCGATGAATAAGTGGCAGGTCTTGCTCCTTCCCTGATGTTGTTTACTGGAATCCCAGAGTTCCCATCCGATCATCTTTTTCTGTGAGTCTGTTTTCCAGTCTTTGTTACTTTCCATACCCTTCCTCTTGTATGCCTACTCCAGCAGAGGAGACATGCCTTAATTCCTCTTTGTCTCCTACTGCGCCACTCAGTACTACTTCAGACCCTAGTCAACCATTTCCTAGGTTCTGATGTTGTTAGTTGTTGACTTCCCAGGGCAGAACTCCGGCATTCAACTATCTTTTCTTCTTTAAATACTCCAGCAGCTTAACTTTCTTATAATCGCCTTTATCTGGCAGTATAAGTTCCTACATCTAGCGATAGTGTGCCCTATATCCCAGTGAAACTCACAATACAGCCCCTTATCACAAAATACCTCAGGCACTTTCATTGGTTGTGGTTCTCTTAGCAAACTATGATTATTTATTTTATGGAAGATCTGTTCTTGTGGAAGAGTTAACTCATACAGCATCATGTCGTCTTCCTACCTTGGCAGTTTAGCTCTGAATCATTTATTCTTCCCTCTTCATCATCTCTTGAGGATCTAACTTCTCTCTGTTTGCCCCGTGTTTTCATTTTCCATGAATTCCGACTCTTCTCATCCTTGGTTCTGCTCCTATAATTATTGTTATTTCTTCGGTCCGCAACCGTAATCGCAGCAGCTTAGGACATTTTAGACTTGTTCTCCGTCATCTTCAGCGGACGTGTAGGAAAAGATTTCCTGCACGGTGGAAACGTTTTAGACACAGGGCTCGACCTTGAAAAACTTCTCTACCCTTCCCTTTAATTGTCTAAATTTTCCGGCCTTTATGGTTACTGTTTTGCGTTATTTTTTATGATTTTATCAATACCGAACAGCCCTCGAAACAATAATGAATTACAGCAGTTCACAACACCGAAAATTTCTTACTATAAAAACGTAGTTGTTCGTTTTTTTGTAGCAGTTCAGGATGTTTTAAGCATACTGAAAAAGCCTCAAAATGTCCACAAATCGGCCCTTAATGTCCTAAAGGAGGTGCACTAAAAGCCAACTCAAATCACTCCCCAAATAGAAAAAGTAAGCTTCTCACTGCCGTGAAAGGAAAAGTGAAGTTTTGATTTGATTTCCAATTAGTCTTTTGTACTATGACTCGTAACCAACAAAGAATACAGTGGACTATACTCATAATACAATTCTCTAAATAATTTCGAGATCAAAAATTTTTCACACAAATTTTTTATTGAAATTTGTTCTTCAACTTCTCAAGAGAAAAATAAAAGACAATGGTGGCTAAGATTGAGAGAATGAGATTCACCTAAAAGGAAAAAAATATATTTTTTCTTTTATAGTTAGGGTTTAGAGTTATTAAGTTTGCAATAAAATTACAAAACCAACCCCCAAACCCTTGAATGTTTCGGCCACCCTAGGGAAATAGTAACACCAAAATTTTTAATAACACTAAACAAGTTACTAAATAAAAGAATGTAACTTCCATTTTAATAAAGATGAATTTTAAATTATATTTTAAATCCATTTATTTCCAAAAAATCCAAACATTAAATTATATTAAAAATATAATTTAATAATTATAAGATTTTATAATAAAAATAACTATCTTATAATCATTTACATATAAAAAAAAATTATATTAAAATTAATATAAGTTCCATGTGTGAGTTGTAGGAAACATTTCCTTCGCACAGCAGAAGCGACTTAAGCACCCAGGATATACCTCGAAAAATTTTCTGCTATCTTCCATTTTTGGCGAACCTGCCCAGGTGTTATACTCATTGTTTCGTACTGTATTTGGGGTTGTAACAACACGGAACAGCCCGGAACAGTAGTGAATTCCAGCAGTTCACAATAACAATAACTGCACTTAGCACACTTTAAATTGTTCACTGTTTTGGCGCAAATCGGGTAGCAAATCTGGTCCGTTTTTCTACTCCGAACCGTCCCAAAATTAACCCCAATCAGCCCTTTATATTGGTAAAATTTGCTGCAAAAATACAACAAAAAACAGCCACAAAACTCACACACTACTCAAGCCACAAGTGCACAGACTGCGCACGCCATAAGCGTAATTTATAGCTAATATTGCTCACTTCTTTGTAAGCTTTTCTAGTGATGCTTTGTGTCTGTTGATCTACCATTAATTTGATTGCATATATATCATGCATGCGCGTAGATCAAAGCATGCATGCTTTGCTTTAGATTATTGAACTTTTGTGACAGGAGATTCGCCAAGCCAAAAGAAGATTTACACCATGATATGATACAAGGACAGCAGATAGAGCATCAACGTTCAATGCTTTTAAATTGGCTCTTGGCTTCGTTTGCATGCTTCACGACAATATTCCCAAACTTTGTTGCCGTGAATTCATGTGATAAGGATCGGATCCACCACTCGATCTTCCATGTTATTTCTCGTCACCAAAAATCTGTGAGAGTGGACTCGATTTAACTCACTTGAGAGAAAGTTTTCTTGAGAAAATTTTTTCTCCTCTTTCTTTCCCTTCTATCTTTTTCATCTCATTGAAATTGTGAATGAGGTTAGGGTTTTTCTTGAAACAAGAGAAACACTTTAATTTATATATAGGGTTTAGGTTAATTAATGTGCTTGTACAAAATTAACCCTAACCCTAATCACACATATAAATATTCAGCCAATGGCCTTTTTGTCATAATAAATTTTTAATTTCAAAAATTAAATATGATATCAATATCATTTAATTTGAAATTAAAATTTAAAATGTAACTTATATCATGATATAATTACATATTTGATTTTGAATTAAATCAAATTAATTTAAAATCAAATTTTATATTAAATGATTATCTAATAATCATTAATATAAAAACTATATATTAAATATTTTAATATATAATTATAAAGTGTGACATTATATAATCATTAATCAAATTAATAATTATATCAATTAATAATTCTCAATTATTTAATATTTTTCAAGTGAGTTCATAATTGAACTATCCAATTATTCCATGGATTTCTATAATGGAACGAGCTAACACGGAGACCAAATGGACTTACAGTTTTGAGCTCCAATAATCTTGAAATATTAATTAAAACTCTTTAATTAAATATTTTGAATTATTAACTTTAGGGTATTCCACTAAAAACCTAAAGTTGCACTCTCGTTACTGCAGATATATTTTATACCGAAAGTCATCGACGTCCACCGATATGATCACTGCATACAGATTGACCGCTCCGTGAGTATCTCATAATTAGAGTCGGGTCATAATATCCGTTATACCGCTCTAATTATTTTATACTATAAGTACCATTGATTCTCTAATAAACAATTTATTCATAATTATTATGAATATTAATATTTCTATTCGTAATAGAAAGACTTGAACGCTCTAACCGTTCAAGTATCGAATCAACCATTAGGAAGATTAATAAAAAATAAAGCCAAAAAAATTTACGATCAATTAAATACATTTATCACATTAACTTAAACATAAATATTTATTACATGAACATAAAAATTTTGCATACTCATCACAACGTACAAAACTATTTATATCACATATAAAAAAAAAAGTTCTTAATAAAAATAAGAAGGGTTAAGAAAACTTTTCAACCTCGTTTTAGATGTCAATTGTTAGGCACCGAGATCAACCTTGAAAATTTTTTTTGCCATTCCCTTTAATTGTCGAAACTATCCAGCCCTTATGGTTATTATTTTCCTTTATTTTTGATGATTTTTATTAACACCGAACAGCCCTCGAAAAATTTCTCATTGTACTCACAAAAATGTAACTACTGTTTTTTATTTTCTGCAACAGTTTAGAATGTTTTAGGGCACTCTGAAATAGCCCTGAAATGTCTACAAATCAGCTTTTAAAGTCCTAAAAGAGATGCACTAAAACCCAACTCAAATCACTCCTTAAATAGAAGAAGCAAGTAGCGGCAGTGAGCAGATATTTCTGCTCATTGTCGTGAGAAAAAAATCAAGGCAAAATGAAGTTTTGATTTGATTTCCAATGAGTCTTCTGTGCAATGACTTGTAACCAACAATGATAGAATGTGCTATACTCACAATACAATTCTCTAAACAATTTAAAGATAAAAAATATGTCACATAATTTTTTTTTTTATTCAACTTTTGTTCTTCCACTTCTCAAGAGAAAAAAAAACAATGATGGCTAGAGATGAGAGAATGAGATTCACATAAAAGAAAGAAATTTTTTTTTTTTTTTATAACTAGGGTTTATAGCTATCAAGTTTGCAACAAAATTATAAAACTAACCCCAAAACTGATGAGAACCTGCCTGGACCGAAACCAGACAAACCCACACAAGATTGAAATCGTTCCCAAGAAAAACCAAGACTGTTCGGATAAAAACTCTAAACCTCTGAAGAACCAGCAACAGAAACCTAGAGTGCTAATAGGGGCGCCACAAAAGGGTTAGCAGTCCTTTGATAAGCCAAAGCCAGTGATAACAAATTGAGGATCTCAATGCTCACGAATTGATAAAATATTTTATTGAAAAGAGAGTTGTTGAACATAACTAAAGAGTTAGCATTTTATAAGAAGGCTGCAACCAAAACCCTCACCCACAAGGATACAATGAAACTACCCACACGCCAACAGGCGCGTATCCTAAAACTAAGCTAAGCTATCCCCACGTGCAAACCCTTGCACGCTTAACCTAATTACCAAACATAAAATAATAATCTAAAGAAAACAATCAAACGTAAATAACGGGCCGAAATAAAACAAATGTCAATCCCTAAATAAATGAATAATAAATGCCAAATAACTATAATAGAATAGGCCTAAGTAACCCGTTGCTTCGCGGCCTGAATAAGATTCACGATCTTGGGTTCGTCCAACGTCAAGCCCATACTCAATGAAGTAGAAGTACGAGAATAGTCAGATACCATCTTCTGTATGAATCCATGCATAACTTCATGGATCTTCTTAGCTCGAGACCTCGTGATTGGACCCACTGGAACTTGTATTGTGGCGGTCCGTTCATCATGGGCTGCATCATGGGCCTCATCGTTCCCCCTCTCCTCGAAAGGATTTGACCTCGAATCTGCATCAAACAAAGAAAGATCAGAAACATTAAATGACGCAGAAATATTATACTCACCTGCAAATCCACTTTGTAGGCATTGTTATTGATTTTCTCAAGATCTGAAACGGGCCATCGCCTCTCGGTTAGAGTTTGGATTGTCGTTGCTTTGGGAAGCGCTCTTTTTCGCATGTGTACCCAAACCCAATCATCAGGTTCGAAGAGACACGACGTCTACCCTTGTTTGCATGCGATGGCATATTGTTCATTCTTCTTCTCAATGTTTTTTCTTGCTTTCTCATGTATGGACTTGACCAAGTCGGCCTTGCGCTTAGTATTCAGGCTCACCCTCTCATCAACGGGCAAATGTAATAAATCCAGAGGTGTTAGTGGGTTAAATCAATACACATAATTTCAAAAGGATATAAGAAGTAGTGGAATGAATACACCGATTATATGCAAACTCAATGAAAGGTAAACATTCTTCCCATGTCTTCAAATTATTAGAAATGAAAGTACGTAATAGTTGGGACAGGGTCCTGTTAACGACTTCAGTTTGACCGTCAGTCTTGGGTGACAAGTGGTGGAAAATAACAGTTTAGTTCCCAGCCTACCCCATAAAATTTTCCAAAAATGACTTAAAAACTTTGCATCTTTGTCTGATACTATACTCCGAGGTACTCCATGTAAGCGAACAACCTCACTAAAAAATAAGTCAGCAATGTGTGTGGCATCATCTGATTTGTGACATGCAACAAAGTGTGCCATCTTGCTAAAAAGCTCAACTACAACAAAAATAGAGTCCAGGCATTTCCTAGATCTAGGCAATCCTAACACAAAGTCAATGGAAATATCTACCCACAGTGCCTGAGGAACATGTAAAGGTGTATAAAGCCAATATGTTTTAACTTTAGATTTTGCTTTCCTACAAGTAATGCAACCAGTACAAATGCGTATGACATGCTTCTTCATTTTAAGCCAATAAAAATGTTCATGCAAGATATCTAATATTTTCGTAACACCAAAATTACCGATAAGACCCCCACTATATGCTTCATGGACCAATAATTCACGCATAGAACAACTACGCACACACAATTTATTCTCTTTAAATACAAAATCACATTGTCTGTAAAATTTACCATAAGCACCCTTGTCACATGCAATGTAGATCTCAGAGAAGTCATGATCACTTGTATACAAATCTTTGATAAAGTCAAAACCAAGAAACTTAGAACTCAAGAATGTAAGTAAAACATATCTGCGTGAAAGTGCATCAGCAACCACATTCTCCTTACCTTGCTTATATCGAATGACATATGGGAAGGTCTCCACGAACTCCATCCATTTTGCATGTCTTTTGTTAAGTATTCATTGACCCTTGATATGCGGCAGAGATTCATGGTCAGTGTGAATCACGAACTCTTTTGGCCAGAAGTAATGATGCCAAGTTTCCAGCGCTCTGATTAGGGCATAAAACTCTTTGTCGTAGGTTGGGTAATGCAGCGCTGCGCCATTGAGCTTTTCACTGAAGAAAGCTATAGGATGTCGTTCTTGCATAAGTACTGCCCCAATACCGACACCTGAAGCATCACACTCAATCTCGAAAGTTTGGTTAAAGTTAGGTAAGGCTAAAGTAGTAGTAGAACATAATCGATCTTTAAGAGGTTTAAAGGCATTCTCTTGTTCCTCCCCCCAATGGAAACCAACATTTTTCTTTACGACTTCAATAAGTGGTGCAGTGATAGTGCTAAAGTCTTTTACAAACCTCCTATAGAAACTGGCTAGTCCATGGAAACTCATAACCTCAGTGATGCTCTTAGGTGTAGGCCACTCACGAATGGCCTTGACATTGTTTTCATCAACCTCAATGCCTTGAGCACTAATGACATACCCTTGATATATCACTTTTTCCATGAAAAAATCACATTTTTTAAGGTTAGCATACAACAATTCTTTCCTCAAAACATCAAACACAGCTCGCACATGTCCTACATGATCTTCTAAATTCTTGCTGTACACTAAAATATCATCAAAATATACGACTACAAATTTACCCAAAAAGGCACGTAAAACTTGATTCATTAGACGCATAAAGGTGTTGGGGGCATTTGTAAGCCCAAATGGCATCACAAGCCACTCATATAACTCATATTTTATTTTACGGCAGTCTTCTATTCATTCATCATCCCCTTCCCGATCATCCTATTTTGATGATACCCACTTTTAAGGTCAATTTTTGAAAAAATACAAGAGCCATATAATTCATCCAACATATAATCTAATCTAGGGATATGGTGGCGATACTTTACAGTGATTTTTTGACTGCTCGACAACCACGCACATTATCCATATACAATCTTTCTTTGGGACTAACATGTCTGGAACAGCGCACGGACTATGCTCTCTCGTAAGTACCCTTTGCTCATCAACTCCTCCACTTACTTTTGGAGCTCCTTAGTTTCCTCAGGGTTGCTGTGGTAAGCTGGTCGGTTAGGAATGACCGCCCTTGGGATGAAATCGATATGATGCTCAATACCACGAATTGTTGTAAACATTGATGGATCTCCTCCGCAAACACATCACCATAATCCTGCAATAAAGAAGTAAAAACACTAGGCAAAACAGTGTTAGGGTTAGTGTCATCAGAACTCAGAAGAGTTTCTCTATACATATGGAGGATCATCACTTTATTCCTGGCATACTCTCTCCTCAATTCTCCATCTTTAGCAAAAAGAAACTATTTTTCATTCTACCCACACTCTCATTATTTTTTGTACGCTCACTGTTTCTCTCGCTCACTCCTCTAGAACTGTTAACCTCATCCCATCGACTACCATCCTCGATCTCACCCGCGGGTGTTTGCACTCTGGAAGACTGTAGCTTCATTTGATCTTTAAAGACTTCATGTGGCGTCAACGGAACAAGTGTAACCTTTCTTCCATATTTCTCAAAACAATATATGTTACGAAACCCATCATGCATCACTCTCATGTCAAACTGCCAAGGACGCCCCAGTAACAGATGTCCAACTTGCATTGGGACTACATCACACAACACTCCATCCTTGTATTTACCAATAGTGAAACTAACCAAGACCTGTTATTGACTTTAACCTCGCCACTGTTATTCAACCACTACAAACGATACGGCTTAGGGTTGTTTAAGTAAAGTCAAACCCAACTTATCAACAAGTATTGTACTAGCCACATTAGTACAACTGCCCCCGTCGATAATCATACTACATATCTTATTCTGGACCAGACATCTAGTATGGAATATGTTATCTCGTTGTTGTACCATATCATCATCAACCTTTGCCTGCGTATTTAAAGCACGGTGGGTAACAAGGGACTCCCCATTGGCTGTATACTCAACCCCTTCTATATCAGTGGTGACCTCCAACTCGGTCGCCTCCTCCACGACATCCTCACCATCTGAAATTAGCTCACCATCACCCTCATATACATGGTCCTTCTGTTAAGGCACTGTGATGCTATATGGCCACTCCCCAAACATTTGAAACATTTGAGGTCACGACTCCTATTTGGTGGGGTCTCGAATTTTGGTTTAGGCTGGTGGTGTATCTTCCCTTGGCTTTGGGGCCTCTGATCTAAACCTAGAGTGGTGCCATCCCTGTCATTATCTCCCTATTCGGCTTCCATGTATTGGTTGGACGTGAATTTCCCCTGAATGCAGTTTTTCACTTGAGTTGGCGTTCCACTTTCATTGCCATATGTACCATGTCCTCTAATTCCATGTAATATTATAGTTCCACTACATTTGCAATCTCCATATTCAACCCACTTAGAAATCGGGCCATAGTCCCCTCTCGGTCCTCCTCGATATTGGCGTGAATCATTGTAATTTCCATCTCCTTGTGGTAGTCTTCGACACTCTGAAACCCCTGTGTAAGATTCTGAAGTTTATGATATAGATCTCGATAGTAATGGTTCGGTAAAAACCGATTCCTCATAACTATTTTCAATTCAGCCCATGTAGTGATCGGACGCTCCCTATGCCTCCGAATGTTGATCATCATTTGATCCCACCAGACAAGTGCATAATCTGTAAATTCAATAACCGCCAACTTAACCTTCTTAAGCTCAGAATAATTATGACAATCAAAAAGAAGCTCTAGCTTACGTTCCCACTCTAGATAAGCTTCGGGGTCACTCTTGCCTTGGAAATGAGGGATTGTCATCTTGATTTTACCCAAATCACCATCTTCCTCATTCTCATGATTCCTCCTGAACGGCCTTTCATTCCTACCTCTTCTAGGCGGAAATTCACCCATCTCTACCTCTGATACTCTATCAAACTCCTCATCATAATCAAACTCATTCTCGGCCTCCATCTCGTCCATGGGTACAGTACGCCGCCAACCAGTTATATGGGGTATGTTCCCTGCCTCATTAGCTCTAGTTGGCCGTGTTGGCCTATTCCTCTGTGGAGTATTGTGTCTCATCATTTGGACCTCATCTCAAACATCCCTCATCAATTCTAATACTCGCACAAACTCATGCTGAAGTGCTGTCACTGTATTCGACACATCCCGTAATTGGGGCTCATGTGGGGAATTGGCACTTTGACTTGGGGCTGCGCCTTCTCTGGACATGTTTCTTCTTTTTTATTTTTTTTCTCATTTTTTTTAATCGCGTCCCGCAGACCTCTTAAAACGTTTGGTGTTGTTGATTTGACCTGATTTCGATTGCTTCCAAAATCTCACCAAAATTTACCTACTGCCGCAAGGAGTTTGAGGTCTTAGAACCCTAGGTTACGCAAATCGCACAAACGCAGTTTAAGGGAAAGACACAATCAGAAAAAGAAATACCCACAATGCAGAAACCAAAAGACGCAAAACAACATATGTAACAGAAGAAACATGGGTGATATAAGATAACAAAATAAAACACAGGAACACAAACGCAGGGAGAAAATTAAAAGCGCAGGAAAACAACAAGTAGGAAAACAAACGCAGGAAAGAAACACACACAATAATATAATGAACGAAATAAAAAAAATTAGAGCAGATATGTGAACTGACCTTGGAACCTTTGCTCTTGATACCAACTGATGAGAACCTGCCTGAAGCGAAGCTAGACAAACCCACACAAGATTGAAATCGTTCCCAAGAAAAACCAAGACAGTTCAGATAAAAACTCTAAACCTTTGAAGAACCAGCAACAGAAACCTAAAGTGCTAATAGAGGCGCACAAAGGGTTAGCAATCCTTTGATAAGCCAAAACCAGTGAGAATAAATTGAGGATCTCAATGCTCACGAATTGATAAAATATTTAGTTGTTGAACAAAACTAAAGAGTTAGCCTTTATAAGGAGGCTTCAACCAAAACCATAACCCACAAGGATAAAACGAAACTACCCACACACCAACAGGCGCGTATCCTAAAACTAAGCTAAGCTATCCCCATGTGCAAACCCTTGCACGCTTAACCTAATTCCTAAAAATAAAATAATAATCTAAAGAAAACAATCAAACATAAATAACGGGCCGAAATAAAACAAATGTCAAGCCCTAAATAAATGAATAAAAAATGCCAAATAACTATAATAGAATAGGCCTAAGTAACTCGTTGCTCTGCGACCTGAATAAGATTCACCATCTTGGGTTCGTCCAGCGTCAAGCCCATACTCAATGAAGTAGAAGTATGGGAATAGTCAGATACCATCTTCTGTATGAATCCATGCATAGCTTCCTGGATTTTCTTAGCTCGAGACCTCGTGATTGGACCCTCTGGAACTTGTACTGTGGTGGTCCGTCCATCATTGGCTGCATCCTAGGCGGCTGCATCCTAAGCCTCATAAAAAACCCTTGCTTGTTTCGGCCACCCTAGGGAAATAGTATCACCAAATTTTTTTTATGATAAATGTAATCATAATGACATTAACAAGTTACTAAATAAAAGATTATAACTTCCATTTTAGTAAAGATGAATTTCAAATCATATTTTAAAAAATTTATTTCCAAAAAATCCAAACATTAAATTATATTACAAATATAATTTAATAATTATAAAATTTTATAATAATAAATGATTATCTTATAATCATTTATAATTAAAAAACTTATATTAAAATTAATATAAGTTACTTGTGAGACTTTAATTATTAATTATATTAATAATTATAGTGTATGTGAGTTTATAATTGGACCATCTAATTATATTTAATTTGCTACAGTAAATCAAGGTAACAGGGGGACTAAATGGACCTATAGTTCTGAGCTCTAATAATCTCGGAATATTAATTAAATAATTTAATTAAATATCCTGAATTATAAACTTTAGGTTATTCCACTAAAAACCTAAAGTTGCACTCTCGTTTCCGTAGATATATTAAATAAGCTGAACTATGTCGATGTTGATCGATATAGTCATTATATACAGATTGTCCCTTCACGAGTTTCTCATAATTAGAGCCGGATCAAAATATCTATTATACTCGTCTAATTATTTTAACTTAAGTACCATTGATTCTTTAATGAATGATTTACTCATAACTATTATGAATATTAATCTTTCTATTTATAATAAAAAGACTTAAGCGCTCTAATCATTCAAGTACTGAATCAACCCTTAAGGAAGATACTCATCTACTTCTCGCAAGAAGAAGTGAATTCCATATATATGTAAAACGTCACCAGCTACACACCAAATCATGGCCCCAAAGTACGTAGCTATTGGTCAGGATTTCTACACAAACCTCACCTTTGTAAATCAAAGGACGTGACCTGCCATATAGGAGTTCATAGTACACTCAGGATTCAGATCAATCCATATTTGACCATCTAGTAGATTGAAATGAATTTCTTTATTTAACACTTATTATAAGAAATTCATTTATATCTGGGACCAATCCGATATGATCACGTCATATAAGGTACCTTCATTCTCATGTCACCATATGGACGATCCCGGCTTAAGGTCGCCATATATTTATAGAATAGACCGAAGCTATAGATAAACCACAAACAAAGTACCCGCTTTGTTTGCTCTCTATGAACTATTTTAGATTACTAATTTCATATCTAAATCTTCTTGTGTATAACACTCACACGCTAAGTCTGAATACATATAAGTAATCAAGGGTAAACTGGATAATTTATAATATGTGAACTAAATCAAAATGATTGATAAATGAACAATACATCTTTTATTTTAAACGAATAATTTTATTTACACATTACATGAAGGTCTAGGGCATATATCGCAATAGTCCGTACCTTTGACATGTAGTAGGGAGGTAATTTTAGAAGCTCCTCATGGATGAAGGATTCGTTGACTAATACCCTGATGAAGAAAAGTGCCGCCAACCTTGAATCTAAGTCATTGATGGCATTTATTTTATCGATAAACCTCTGCAGGTACTGCCTAGGCAGTTTATCATACCTCTGTTTCAACTGTAAATCTGCCACGGTAACCTCCACATGATGATTCCCATGGTATTGCTCGATGAATTTTCACCCCAAATCCTCAAAGCTCCATATATACCTTTCTGGAAACTGTAAAAACCAAGAAAGGAAATTTTTGGTTAGCGTAGTGATAAATAACTTACACATCATAGCCTTACTGGTGGTTTCCAGGGATATTCTTTGTCGAAACTACATCAGATGGGTAATATGGTCTGATTTCTCTACATATTTGTCAAAACTACGCAGAGTGAAATATTTGGGCTTTAGCTCTTCTTCGATCCATTCTTTAAATGGTGATGTAGACATTCCCCGAATTGCTAGATTATCCATGTCCTTCGATGGTAGTACTCGATTCCCCAATCTTCTTTACTTTCATTGTCTCCAATCTTTCATCAACATGCTCATCTTTTCTAAGTGTATATTCCCTTTTGTGGCTTAAATTAAAACTTATGCCTTTCTCTTTGCGCTCCGCATCTCTCCACATCCTATCATGATACTGGGAACTTTCTGAATCAGAATCTTCATCATCAATCTTGATGGGATTTTAGTCCAAGATCACCATATTGTTATATTTCCCAAGTTGCCTCACTCTATGGTGGTAACTAATGGCAGCCATCTCATGTTCTTTATCTTTGTCATGAAGTTGTATGGCCTCTTTGATGTGGACTTTCAACACCTGATTTTTTCGTTGCATGGCCTGCATCTACTCTTGGAATTGCTATTTTATTGCTTCCATTGTAATTCTAGCCTGGTGGTCTTGTTTTTCCATTCGCTTTATGTAACATCTGGTGATCTTGACTACCGTTATATTGTGGGATGCTTGATACATAATATAAATTATGTTTAAACACATATACACTCATGAAATGACTCTGGGAATAATTGGTAAATTCTTTGAAAATTCTGATACAAAAATGTACGATGTTCCACTCTGGATAGCACATGGTATTTCGACCTTAACTTTTTCATACGAACTCAGATTTTTATGAATCTTATATCGTCGAAAATCTAAGATCGAGATCTACAATATTTATGTGGTCATTTGTCCAATTATAATAAAAAATAGGTCAAAAATCATGAATTTTATGGATGCTACAGTAATTTCGAGAATAACCTAGATTTGAGTGATGTGGCACCATCACAACCACTCATTTCATAACATAAAAATCAGCCATTGCCTATATAAATGACATTACTCCCTCATCTTCTCTAAAGGCCAAAAATATGAGCAAGGGTAAAAGGGTTTTCAAAATTATCCTTCTTTTTCATACAAGATTTGATAAAAAAAGTGATGATTCTCAAGTTCTAAGGCTCCCAAAGTAAGCTTCAAACTCTCTTTCTTTCCTTAATTTTCAATTTTGGGCAAGGAAAATAAATTCCCAATTTCATGCAATGCATGCCCTAGGATTTGAAATTGCTTAATTTGCATTGGAAGTGTAATTAGCATGCATTTTGTGAAGTGTTTTGATGATTTTAGCATGAGATGAAACCATCGTGTGTATATTTATGTTTGGGAATGATGCTTTGAGATTTAATGGTATATAAGTGATTGAAGGTTGAGGTTGTTTCTAGTTTATCAATGATGAAGTTGGAAGAATGCCTATGTAAATGTATTTGTGCGAGGGTGGGAATTGCATTGAGTATTGTTATTGGATGAGTTTGATTTAGGCCCTGAAATAGGGCTAGCGTCGCGACGCCTAGAACCCAACATCGCGACACGTAACAGACAAAAGCACTGACTTAGGTCTGACTAGGTAGGCATTGCGACACGTGGAGTCTAGCATCGCGACGCGAAGAAGAGCATGCTCACTGCCTGGATTTGTTTGTGTGGGCGTCACGACACGAGGCAAGAACAATTTCTAAATATTGCAGCTTCAATTCAAGATGTTAAAGGCCACCCTAAGGGTTTCATATCGACATTTATACATGTATTATGACATGTCACTAGTAGTATACATTTATGGTGGTTATAGGTTAGTTGAATGGAGAAACTTAGTATAATTCTGAAAAATATTCACAACTTATATTCTAACCAAGATTACCGATTATAGATTATCGACAGGAATCTCAAGTTCTTCGACAAAGTGAAACAATGTCAGCCAGATTCCAAAATCAGTGAGTGTACCCTTCTCTCAAATTGTATTTACTTCTATATTTTTGAATAAAAATTTACTTTTGAGCACTTAGGCCGTTGCCAAGATTTCTTTCAATTGTGTTTGAATGAAAATATTTTGAGAAATTTTTTTCAGAAAGGAATGATTTTAGAACTTGAGTTTTATGATTTTTGGAGGCATGGGGAAAAACCCACCACAGTATGTAACTTGACTCACATAAGGAATTGACGGATACAGATATCGTGTGCATACGTAGCTAATGACTAGGGATGATTGATGCCCCTAGATCCCAAATATTGAGCCTGGAGGGTAGTATAGATCCGCACCCCCGACTCCAGAGTTTTGGATTGGGGGATGACGAGATGTAACGCCCCAAGACCACCAGATATTTGTGTACAGGGGGATGCCTCTAAGCACCAGAATTTGTGTATAAGGGGATGACCGGTGCGTAATCACACGCGTATAACGCAAGAGCACGTATCGTTCAAGTAGTATAAAAAGTATCGATCCCACGAGGACTTAAAACCTTTTGTTATCAATTTATGAAGTTAAATGTTTACAAGTATCTAATGGATTGATTGTTTGATTGAGTGGTGACTTTAAATTTAAAACAAGTAAATAAAATTGCTTGAAAGTAGATTGAAGAAAATTCAAATTTATAAAACTATATAGGGTTGTGAATCCTTCCAATATCTTTATTAAAAGATGAAGTGGTTATTTTACATTTGTGTAATATATTGGTTTATTAACCAGGAACACGAAATTATGTAAAAGCCTCTTCTGATGGTCAAATACAAATACCCAGTATAACTCAATTAATCATATTTCTAGGTTAACCAAGTTATCTGAATTCATTAAGATTAAGTTCAAATTATGGATACCCCCGCCCGACATGTATATTCCTATTCTGTAAGGAAATCTATTAAAGGGTTATCTATCCTCAAGGAAGATCGTGGGCTATTGAGTCTAAGGGCTTTAACCTAAAATCTCTTTTCCAAGTTCATTTTAAGTTTACCAGATCAATCTTATTAATGGCCAGTTAACAAGATGCATTAAGATTAAGGCTCAATAAATAAACTTTTATCTTACCCAAACTGTAATTTAACCCCTTATAAACCAGTGTTATTGGATTTCATCACAACCCCAGATAACTGGCTTAGTTACGACACATATTTACGGGTAGTAAAAACTTAAATAAAAGAAAAGATATAAAGTAAATGCTGGAAATTAAATTACTGGAAAGTAAATGCTGGAAATTAAATTACTGGAAAGTAAATGCTGAAAGTAAATAAAGTAAAAGTACAATAAAGAAAATGCTGAGGTAAAAGGATCCACTTTTATTACTACTATTTTAGATATCTCCCTTAATATAATATATTAACTTTGTGTGACAATTACCAACCAGCCATATAGGCGGTATCCTGATTAAGTCAAATTAATAATTAATTACCAATCGACCAACCAGGCCGTATCCATGCTTAGTCAGGTTAAAACCAAACAAGATACAATCTTCTTAGTTATTCTTAAGGAATTTCAAAGAAGAAAGTATGAATTTACAAATGAAATGGCTTGGTATTTATAGGCAAAATTTTGCCTCCATCAAATCATCCACCAAATCCATTATTAATTGCTCCACTAATTGATCCACCAAATCCCTTATTGTTTGGTGGAAGCTTGACTATTTTTATTTATTTATTTGCTTTGAAAATGACTTTAATAATTACACATAACACACTTTCGGATGTTTCATCCATTTCGGTTATGCAATCTTCAGAATTCGAAATTATTTTGTTCTTCAACAATTTAGATCTTTGATTCTTCTTTAATTTGAAACTTGAATCAGCTCAATCCGATATCGGAGTAAACAGTTATGCCCAAAATACGACAGTTGCGCAAAATTGGAATTTCCGAAACAGCACTTCGTTAGAACGCCCTTTCAAGTTTCCAATCTTCAAAATTAATATGTCAAGTCCAATTTTTGCCCTTATTTGACCCACATTTCGTCCTAAATGATTTCATTGAGTCCCAATATTATTTTATCTGCAAAATATACTAAAACACATCAAAACGTTCATCAAACCCGAGAAACTAAACAAAATATTATGTAAAATGGGAGGTAAATATTGATATATTTTCCGCTCATCACACCCCCAAACCTAACATTTTGCTAGTCCTAGAGAAAAAAAACAAAATAAAATACAAGAAACAATTTAAATTAAACTAAGCCACTTTCGTAGGGATCACAGTTGCATTTAGCGTATGCAACAAGCCTTTAAACCCATAGGTGTCCCTAGTGGACTAGTTGTAGTCTCGTGAGGCCTTACAACAACGATATCCACTAACGTTTTACAAAAGTAAGAAGATAATAAAACTAATGCGCACAAAAGTAAAAAGACAAGAGAAAAGAGAATGAAAAAGTTAGTGACTAAACATGTGAAACTTCTTATCCAAGTTAATAGTTGTTTTCTTTCTTTCTAAATTACCGAATAAGTAAATTCTCTGATTATTTTTACCATTCTCCATATACACAGCTAACAAAATATTAATCAACTCATTTTTCCCACAATAGTCACAAGTGTAGTTGAAAAGAGAGTAATATTTTTGTCCTAAAGTTTTATCAGAATTCACACATTTTTTAGCAATGGAATATATTTTTTTTTGATTTTGTGATTTTTTTTATTTATATGTAGCGAGCTTTGGGTCAGTGACTCCCAAACCAGTTGGCTTTAGGGCACTAGGTGTTAAGACACCCCTATGGACTTAATTACTCAGACTTCAGATATATATATATATATATATGGCAACATCTTCGATCCATGTAGCGAGCTTTGGGCCAGTGACTCCCAAACCAGTTGGTTTTAGGACACTAGGTGTTGAAACACCCTTACAGACTTAATAACTCGGATCTCAGATATTTTTTTTTTCATCGCTTTTTTTAGATGCTTCCTCCAATTAAACTAGACCACTGAATATTACAAACTTTTCAATTACAGCTCATGTCTGTATGTTACCATGTATGCTGATAATACCTGTGAACTGAGCATATGAAGATTCATTTTAGTCAGTATTATGGAGAATTCACAAATTAAATAATTTAAAAGGAAATAAACAAAAATTAACTTGTTCCAAAATAGGTTTGAGATACGTCTCAGGAGTGGAAACTCCTTACACAGCTATCTCTCACTAATTTCACCCGATTAATCAAATTAAAAACACAAAAACACAAAAAAAAAAAAATTTGATTTTTGTAAAATTTTTAAAATTTTTTTGGCATTTTTGAAATTTTTTTAACTAAAAATAAAACAATAAAAACAAGATAAAATTTAATTATTATCCTCCCCCAAACCTAAATGAGACATTGTCCACAATGTCTCAAACAATAGAAGAAGAGTTTAGAAAACAGTACTTGGTTAGCTGAAATTCTACATCTAAATGAAAAGTTAAAGGTTAAGATCCATATTTATCCGACGCCTCTTACCACGATCATTATCGGACCAGTTTATCTTGGAAATAATGGGGTCAATTTGAGGTTCAAAGGCTAAGATTTGGTCAATTAAATCTGGGACAGTTCTGGTAGTAAATAGGAGTTCTTTTACAGGCTTTGACACGAACCCATTTCTCCGGGCATCATCAAGAAACACAAAAAAAATCATAAAATCCATCAACATTGTACAGTCCAAGCGGTTTCTGGTGTATGTTCAAGTTTGCCCAAGATAGTACTGTAAAAATTTCATCCATCGTGCCCAAGCCTCCTAGCAAAGCAATAAAAGCATCAGCATGGTTAATCATCTCTACCAGTCGTTCAGACATATCTGGCATGATTAGTTCCTCGCCATTTGATGGTCCTATCAGATTCGCCTCCGCCAAGGGTTTTCGGATGATTCCCAAGACTTGACTGCCTCCTTCCTGTACCGCTTTTGAAATGATCCCCATTAGTCTAAGATTGCCACCACCATCTACTAAGTGCATATTCCTTGCAGCAATGACTCGACCCAATTCCTGTGCCGTTGTCACGTATTCTGGTTTAACACCAACACTGGTACCGTAAAACACACATATGTTTTCAACCCGTCTTCTTGATGTGGCTTCCATTTTTAACTGGATGCCTTCAAAGGTGCAATGATGAGTTGACTTTATAGAACCTGAAAATGGTGAGTAATAATAGCACAAGTATCTTCCAAAGGATGATTAGTAGCAAAATAGTAAATCGTGAAAGGTCAAAAAGTAGCCCGGATCCTGTCGGAGAAAATAACAAAAAAAATCACAATTATTAGGAAAAGATAAAGAGATATAATATTTACAATAATGTAACGGCTTCAATGACGTCTATGCGTCAAGGATAAGCTTCCCATCCAATTTTCTTATAAATTGGCAAACTGTTGGACAATTATGACCCATAGCATTACTATTTGTACAGAACATGGTGTTGTTGTACAAATTAACTATGTGACAAAGGAAATTTCTCTTTTATCATTTGTAATTGGATTACTGGGATACATAAATGATAAAATTCCATATGATTAGTTCCAGATTGATAAGATATGAGACAGTATCAATCCATGAAGGTTTAATCATTAAAACATCCATAGTCGTAGTATTATCGAGATTGGACATCGATAATGCAGAATAGACTAGTATTGCACTTGTACTTGTTATGGGAGCATAACAACATAGTTCTCGTATATTTGGGTATTGTATACTCATGCAAGTGTAATAGGATGTTGTGTTTACCGATGGTACGGAAACAGCTTCGCTCTGGATAGACCCCTCGGAATTCCATTGGTAGTATGACTATCTGTCTATGGAAGTCTGAATCTGGGTAGGTGTATTTGGTCTTAACCTGAGACTTACACCGCTAATACTTGCGACAATCAATGTACTTTGGTTTTGGTCGTCCAGGGCTTTAACGGTTCTGTGTACGCCTCTTCTAGGTATATTGAGAATCGTAGTGTATGGGGGTGATGTCGAGATGGAAGTATCACTTCATTCATATGGAGATGATGGTCATGTAGGATACGGAACTGGTGCTCTTATATGCTGCAACTATCGGGATAATATGACTAGGTCATGTTTATCCGATTATAGAGACTAGTTACCAGAGATCCGATATGTGCTTCGTACGGGGAAGACATAATTCCAGCCCCAGGCCTAGCATGTGACATCCGATACTGCATCGCAATACGCAATACTACGTATACTACGCCTGATATAGATTACATATTCATTTAAGAATATTTCTGGAGAATTGGGCAGGCACGGTGCTTTACTAGAAGCAAACCATGTCTTGTAAATCGGTAAAAACGTATTACTAGGTACGTACGTGTTCGGATATTCCGATGACCGGATTTACTGCCAACATATCCGGGGATCTCATGGGTCGCTTCCCGAAGATTCACCGATGACGTATGACTCGCACATTATAAATCTGGGATTAATTAAAAGAGAGAGAAAATTAATCTAGGATTAATTACAGAGATATTTTATCTGGGATAAAATACTAATTAAAGAGAGAGAACGATTAATTTGGAATTAATCGATAAAATAATATATTCGATATATTAAAAGAAATTAGATTTCGGCGCGGAATTAAAATTGGATTTTAATTCGGGCGAACGAGTTAATTTAGAATTAATTCGCTAGCGACGTGAATAGTAATTTTGCTAGGTATAATTATTTAATTAAATTTGATTTAATTACGTCGCAATAGAAAATTCGTTAATTCGGAATTAGCGAACCCGAGCCCAGGAGTGTTTGCGGGCCCACTCGCATTTGAATCAAGTTGGCCCACAAGTCACATCACGCGTCACATCATTAGTCATTCTTGTGATGGAAGTCACATCAACTTTGAGTGATGTGATGCTTGTCACTTTTGTGATTGATGGGGGTGGTTGAAGACTTTAAAGTCTTGTACCAAAATTTTGAATTTTGAAAAATGGAAATTGATTTTTGGTATTTGATTTTTGAAATCAAAAACCAAATACACAACACACATTTTTCTCTTCCCTTTCCTCTCTCCACTCACGGCATTCTTGCCATTTTCTCTCTGAGTTCTTGGCTTGGCCGAGAACAAGAAGAACCAAATGAAAGATTTGTGGCATATTTTTCCAAGATGCTAGCACATCCAAGGGATCTTACAAAGGTGATAGGGAAACCCATTCATGAGCATGGAATCCACACATAAAGCTTGGATCTTAGACCACACATGGAGGGTTGACCGAAACACAAGGAGCATAAAAAGAGGGCTTGGCCGAGAGCTTCAATGGAGGAGAAGTTTTTGTGTTATTCGCATCGCAAATCCGATCAAAGTGAGTATTTCCGCAACTTTACTTTGTTGTATTCACACTTTTCATCGCTTAATATGATCTTGGTTTGACCTAGAAAACCCCAACAATGGTATCAAGAGCCTTGATTAAGCATGAAATTGAATTTAGGGTAAAATTTGGGTAAAATTGATTTGAGCATGATTTGATAAAATTTATTGATTGAGTATGCTTGAATGATGATAACTTAGAGTTATTCTTGATCAATTTGATGAAAATTGAATTGGATTATTTTTCCCCAATTTTGGCTTGGCCGAAAGTTGATGATGCCCTAAAGTCATGGTGATTTTTGTTTTTTGATCATTGGATGAATTGAAAGACTTGGGATAAATTGATTTAGGATTTAATTGGATTAAAATAGAAATCAGATTTAAAATCCCTAAATTACCGTGACCTATATAGCATGGAAATGAATTGA
This sequence comes from Zanthoxylum bungeanum, assembly GCA_019454045.1. Taxonomy (NCBI): domain Eukaryota; kingdom Viridiplantae; phylum Streptophyta; class Magnoliopsida; order Sapindales; family Rutaceae; genus Zanthoxylum; species Zanthoxylum bungeanum. The sequence continues at coordinate 118,308 of SKCR01042585.1, forward strand.
TTTTTTGATTCAATAATGTTGGACATGTGTTGATGATGATAAACATGATTAATTGATTAAATTAGTATTTTGGAAATGTTAATTTGAATAATTAATTATGGCTAATACACTTGAATTAATTAAATTGTGATATTGGGAATATTGAAATTTAATTAGTTGGGCTAAATTTGGAATTGGGCTTATAATGTTGTATTTGGGCTTAATGGGCTTGGTTGGGCCAAGTTTGGTTTAGGTTAATTGGTTGGATCCAATTGGGCCCAAAACCATATCCATAAAGTCCAAATATAATAAAATGGGCCTTTAAAATTTTAATTGGGCCTAATGGGCCTAAATTGATTTTTGGCAAAAGGGTGATTCCTTATTGGGCTTTGGTTGCCAAAGTCCATGCCTTATAAATTAATTGAAAGCCCATTGGACTTTAATTAAATTGACATTGGATGTTAATTGGGCTTTGAGACCCGTAAAGATTAGATTTAGAATCTAAGTCGCAAAGGCTCATTAATAAAATGTAATTATTTAATTTAGAATTAAATAATGAATTAATATTGAATCAAAATTAAATTGGATTTAATATTGTAGTTTGATATAATTCAAGAATTCGTACTTTGAGTACTTATTCTTAAAACGAGTTTGTCTCGCGTAAATCAAAGCGTTGTTTGAACATTGGTGGTCATTAATTTAGATTAATTAATTGAGTTAGATTGATTGATAACATGCTTTGTGTGAATACATGGATATGATGTATGAATAATGAATATCGAATGGATATTAGATGGGTGAGGGCAATTTTGGAAATTATTGTAATAAATTTAGAATTTATTAAATTGGACCTGCGTGTCCAGCCTATTACCTCTTAACTCTTTGTATTTATCTCTCACATATTCCCCTCAATTTCAATGAGGTTTCTTTAGAAGTGTTATATAATTGGGTAGAAGTAAGATTTGTGCTAGCGGGAGAGAGGAAATGGGGAGATTTGTTCTAGGAACAAAGTGTTTTAAATATCCATCTGCATATCATTATTAATTTATTTACCGCGCCTCATTATGCTTTTAGAATGCATGCTTAAGGGTGTATGATGAGACCTAATCAAAGATAATTAATTGGTTGCCAATTACGCGAAAAACCCTCAACAAATATTAAGCATTTTTCCTTCCATTGAATGATTCATTCTCAACATCCAAGATTGGCACTGGTTTATGGCCAAAGTCAAGACTTTGTCCATCGCGGATGTGTTTGAATTATGAGGCTCTGTTCAATATCGCATGTCTTGTCCAAGTTATGATTTGTTGGCCAAAGTCAAGATCACTTCTTGTACATCGACATCGATTACGAAGCTTTCCAAGGTCAATGGGTCCCGCTTAACTGGAATCATTAAGTTTGTTGTGCCAAATCCAAGGCTTGGTTGATTCAGAGGAAAATGTTAGGCAATATATTAGATATATTGGCATATATTAGATATATGTTTCAGACTTGGATGTCCACCTACTGGATCTAGGAATTGGATGAGATAACTGATCTTATAGATCTACCTAGTTAAATATCATATAGCTTGTTGGCCAAAGTCAAGGTTGTGTGTTATTTAACGGGATCCTAGCCCACTAGGAAACAAGGTTTCCCGAGTACTCAACAGAGGGTTAGAGGCTCGCCGAAAAATAGTGGGAGGCAAGTATTAAATTTGCAATTTCGTTGAGATACTTGCCAATACGCGCTCATTTCATTTTTCATCATTAATTAATAATTATATTAGTTGGACTAATATTTAATCGTTGTTTTAATTAAACAGTTGGACTGTATTCAAACTACTTCAAATAAGTTGATTATATAATTGGATTATAGTAATCAATATATTTGAATTTAACCAATCAAATTATAGTTGATTATGTAGTTAGACTATAGTAATCATTATAATCAATAGTACCTGAAATCGTTGATTGGATAGTTGGACTATAGCAATCAAGATAACTGAATGATTAGCATTTAAAACATAAACCTGGGTTATAATGTCTTTAAACGGCTTTAATTTTCAAATTGGGAATAATACCTCAGGATAGTCCTGGGAACTGAGAAGTTATTCTATTTGATAGAGAAACATCTCGGGCCTAAGCCCGAAGTTGAGCAAATAGTAGAACATGATCTTTGGAAGATTCATGTGATGATAACTTTAGTGCTCAATCCTTTATACTTGATGCAATGACACTTTAATTCCGTCGTCAGAATTAAGGATTAAATCATTGTACCATGATGATAAAATTAAAGATCTTCATAGATTTATTCTTAAATCTTAGAAGTACAAATTGAAAAAGAAGCTTTTTCGCTCACGTATGTCAGAGGGTAAATCTGTCGAGAACTATGTGTCGCAGATGATTGCTGACATCGATCAGCTAGGTTAGCTATGCATTACCTACGTGGCTGAGACTGTCAAAGATTTGATCTTATAGTCTCTACCCGAAAGCTGGGGCAGGTTCATTATGAACCAAGAGTAAACTCTTGGAGAGTTGATGGCTATGCTCTAGGAGGCAGAACCAGAGCTTCTAAAATAGGAAAAGGCAAAATCATCACAGTCTTCTAGGAAGACAAATGACATATCCCAAGATGTCTGCCTAAATTGTGGCAAACGGGGTCACTGGTAGTGTGACTGCCGTATGGACAAGGCAGACATGAAAGAAGAGGAAGACGTGCAAGGCTCTGACTTCAAGTATGTTTGTCATAAACATGTTCACTATTAGTTTCAAAATTGGATTTTGATAACTAGATGTGGTACATAAATATGTACTGATGTACGGAATCTACTGATGAGAAGGATACTGACTTCAGTTGAGATTTATCTACGAATCGGAAACGGGACTAGAGTCGCTGTTTAAACCGTAGATACCTAAGTTTAGGAACTACCTTTGGGTGTGTACTTAAATTAGGAAACTGTTATAATGTAACTAGTTTGACTAGAAACATTATCTCTATATCAGAGTATAACTCGTTGCGAGTATACCTTTATATTCTAGAACACTAAAGTGTTTCATTTTATAAAGATGATATTGAGATAAACACATTAGATGTGAATAACAGTATTTATATTTTGAATATAAATGAATCTCAAACATATAACATGACAAACAAATAGCTCAATCTGAATTAATCAGATGAGACTTATTTGTGGTATTGTTGTCTGGGACACATTAAACAAGACTCGTATATCCACATTTTCGAAGAGTGGATACTAGGACGGATTTGATCCTATTCAAATGATGTCTACGAATCTAGTTTATTAGGCAAAGTGCCTAAAACAAATTTTACTTGGTAAAAGTACAAGTGCCACCGATCTGATAGCCCTCGTTCATAGTGACGTAAGTGGGCCCTATCTAGCTAGGCTAGAAGTTGATATGAACACTTCGTAACCTTTACGGATGTGGCATGGCGTTATGGTTATGTGTTTCTTTAGAATCACGAATCAGAAACTTTTGATAAATTCAAAGAGTTTCGACACGAAGTAGACAGACAGATCGGCTAAAGTGTTAAACCGTCAAGGTTAGACCATGGTGGAAAATACTTAAGCAATAAGTTTCTCAATTATTTGAAAGAGTATAGTATTTTTTCACAGTGGACTCCTCCCGGAACACCTCAATTGAGCGGGGTGTCCGAACGGAGAAACCGAACCTTGTTGGACATAATAAGGTTAATTATGAGTCGCTCTGAGCTACCATTTTCCTTCAAGGGATACGCATTAAACAGTGCAACACTTATTTTGAATAAGGTTCCATGAAAATCTGTTAGACAGACTTCATATTAGATATGAACAGGAAAGAAACTGGGTTTTCTCATTCCTAAAGATTTGGGAATGCTCGGCATATGTTTGGATGATACCAAACTAGAACCCAAATTGGATAAGTGCCTAATTTATGGTTTATCCTAAGGAAACCAAAGTATAGTACTTATACCACTCACAAGAGAACAATTTAATTGTTGCTCTCCATGCGGTTTTCCTAAAAGGAATACCTATATGCAGTGGTAAGTGGGAGGAAAGTAAAACTCGATGAAAATCGGAGTAATACTGTTCTAGGCACTGATCCTTAATGTAACACAAACAGTTCATCAGGGATGAATCTGTACCACAATCTTCGAATACACAAGAACCGCGCAAGTTCGAGAGAGTCAGAAAATAACCTGGGAGGTATGGGTTTCTGATCTCACGTCATTAAGATGTCAATCTTATTGAAGAATACGAACCGACTTCGTATGAAAAAGTGATACAATGTATCGACTCCTTTCATGGCAAAGTGTCATGAAATCCGAAATGGATTCCATACATACCAACCAAGTTTGGACACTGGTTGGTGTACCAGAAGGCATTGTTCCTATTGGTACTATATAAGTCTTCAAGGAAGACATACATGGATGGAAACATACCAACGTACAAAGCTAGGCTTGTAGCGAAAAGGTATCGTTATCAACATTATGTCAATTACGACGAATCCTTTTAACTAGTTGCCATGTTTAAATCCATTTGGATAATGCTTGCTAATGCTGCATGTTTCATTTATGAAATATGGCAGCTGAACGGTAAAATCACTTTCCTTAAACGGAAACCTTTTGGAGGATGTTTACAACATCCTGACGGTTTTGTCGTACCTAAATAGGCAAACAAGGTTTGCAAGTTAATTCGATCCTTTATGGATTGTAGCAAGCATTGCATTCTTGGAATTATAGTTTTGATGTAATCATAATGTATATATGATTTAATTCAAAATGAAATGATTCTTGTGTATATAATGAGGTTAGTGAGAGAGCACTGGTAGTGATTGTCCTATATAATGATGATATATCATTTCTTGGAAATGATATTCCCATAATACAATCAGTGAAAAGCTTGGCTTTCATGAAAATTCTCCATAGAATACTTGGGAGAGACAACCTTTATTCTAGGAATAAAGATATACTGGGATAGATCTAAAATTGTTAACACTCTCCGAGGAATCGTACATTGAAATATATGTACGCGACATGGTGTCTTATATGCTTTGAGCATATGG